>JABUQX010132411.1:40000-42500 GCA_015478945.1 Trachelipus rathkii
TGTTAGATGGTGAGCAACTATAACAAGCAACTGAGTTTAAATATTTAGGATATATGTTGGATGAAAAGTTAACTAATGATGCAGAGTGTAGTAGGAAGGTTGTGAATGGTAGGAAGGTGACTGGTGCAATTAAATCCTTGGTGGATGTAAAGGGACTATGTCTTGAGTTCACCAGGGTTTTGCATGAGGTTATGTTGGTACCTGTGTTAATGTATAGTAGTGAAACCATGGTCTGGAATAAGAAGTATAGATTTAAGGAACAATGTATTCAGATGGACAATCTTAAGGGCGTGTTAGGTGTTAAAAAAATTGATAAAATGAGGAATGAACGCATTAGGGAGTTGTGTGGTGTGAAGAAAGGCGTAAATGAGAGAATAAACGAGAGTACATTGACATGATTTGGTCATATGGAAAGGATGAATGATAGTTGGTTGGTTAAGCAGTTATATATTAGTGAGTGAGCTGGGAACGACCGGTTGAGAGACCGAATAAAAATTGGATTGAGTCTCTAAAGGAATGCATGGAGGAGAGGAATGTGAGTTTGGTAGAGGTGAGAAGAAAGTTGCACAAGAGGAGTTATTGGCGGGGATTTTTGAGGGGGGGTATGGCTGTGAGCTTTGCCCAGGGATGAGCCCCACATTAACGAGATCCCCACAATGAGGGTCCGTCTCATTCTCGTGAAACCCTAGAGTGAATTTTTCAGACTGCGAAGAGTTCTCACATAAAGGCATAAAAGGGAAGGTCAAGGAGGGCTTTCTTTTCGACTTGCGTCATGTTCTTCTACACTACTTTTCTATATTACCCAGTTGTATGATACGCACCTCAAATCTATGTGTGAATTAGGAGGGGTAAATGAGATAACTCTTTTACCATATATATACTTTATATATATATATATACTTATACACACACATATACCCTATATATGGATAATACCATATATATATATATATATATATATATATATATATATATATATATATTAGGTAAAGATTTCAAGTCCTTTTAAACTGATATTTTTAAAATTTTAAGAGGATTGGAATGTGATTATATCAATATACGCGTAAACGGAATTAAATATATACATACATAATTTAAGTTTCACATGGTTCACGCGTTATGTTTGTGATGATAACCGTAAAGGCAAGATTAAGTATTTATCGCGCTAAAAAACTGAAAAATATTTTATTCTAAACAAATGTTAATCCTGTTATTATATATGAAATTTAAATTTAAAAATATTTTTATGTTTTTTTTTTACAACAGAAACCTGGAAATATATTTTTCATTTCAAAACAAAAAACAAAAACAAAAGAAAAAACATATATCACCACCAATCAGAAGTGTTGTAACATAAACACCTAATTGGAAACAACCAAACATTCATCTTGTTTCAAAAGCCTTTAAAAAAATTCTACCAATCAAACCTATTGTATATAAAGGAAATTTTTTTTATAACCAATCAATGACCTCGTTTTAAAATTTTTCTCTTTTTTTTTTTTAATCAATGAAAAGCCTTTTTACTTAGTATTCAAAACCTGCATCCATAGCAACGACTTTTTTTCAAAGACATTTTTATTAGTTAACAAAAGTTTAATTATAATTGATGACAATAATACGACTCGTCTTATATGTCACATTAGACATATTATATTATATATTTATTTAATGATGTTGTTTTAAGAACAAATTTCTCGGAAACATACACCCACCCGCACGTTCCCACGTATTCATATATATATATATATATATATATATATATATATATATATATATATATATATAAATAGTATATATATATATATATATATAGTAGAAGTATATATATATATATATATATATATATATATATATATATATATATAAAGATATTTATTTACGTAGAGAGAGTAGATATGTATAGAGGATATATAGATATATATAGATATATATATATATATATATATATATATATATATATATATATATATATAATTATCATCATCAACTATCTTTCCCTAGACTTGGGGTAAGGTGCGCAGTACACACCGGAAACAGAATATGTGGAAATTGTGGAAACTGTGGAATCTCGTCAATGCAGGGTTCATCCCTTGGACCAGGCTGCCCACAACCATACCTCCCTTTCTAAAACCCCGCCATTCACTCCTATTATGCATCTTTCTTCATGCCTCTGAAGAACTCACATTCCTTTCCATCAGACATTACTCTACTGACTCTATCCACTTTTTCTTCGGTCTCCCTGAAACCGGTCGATTCCCAGCACACTCACCGCTATACATCCGCTTAACCAACCGGCTGTCATCCATCCTTTCCATGCGACCAAACCATCTCAATATACTCTCGTTTATACTCTCATTGACACCTTTCTTCACACTACACAACTCCCAATGTGTTTCATACCTCATTTTATAAATTCTTCTCATCTTCTAATATATATATATATATATATATATATATATATATATATATATATATATATATATATATATATATATATATA
>JABUQX010132411.1:57500-68560 GCA_015478945.1 Trachelipus rathkii
CGACTCTGCCATCTTTGCGGTTTACCCTATGGTATTCCTTTAGTTAAAAAAAGAATAAGTTTTACTTCCCTTTACACTTTGGTATTACTTTAAATAAAGGAATACCATAGGGTAAACCAAAGATGGCAGGAGTCGGTGTTCTCTCGGCCTCCAGGTGGACGACAGTGGGGGACATTCGTCCCCCCACTCTTTTCCCCCGTCGGCTCGAGCCCCATAAATAAGGGGAAATAATTTTTAAAATATTTTCGATGAATAAAAAAAAAAAAAAAAAAAAAAAAAAAAAAAAAAAAAAAAAAAAAAAAAAAAAAAATTAAAAACCCCTCCTTAAAATTTTCCGCTGATTCCAAATATATAATTTGTTTTACTGTAGGAGCTGCCGTTCTCTAGTTACATACTGTCAGCTTTAGACACTCTTATATATATATATATATATATATATATATATATATATATATATATATATATATATATAATATATATTATATACTATATATGTAATTATATATATTATATTATATATATATAGTATATAATATATATCAACACTTCATTTGTGGACACAAATACTAAAATCTTTACGTCGAAATAACGAAAGAATTAAATAAAAAGGAATTTTAAAAATAAATCAATTGAAGCTCAAAAAAAGAAAGAAAGTAAGTTCATTTTATTAGCAAATACCAAATTTTTCTTTTTTCTTTACCTAAATAATCAGGACACATTACCAACCATTTCCGATACTAAATTTTTATTCCTACGCTGGTTTAATAAAGTTCCATAATAATATAATAATAATAATAATAATAATAATAATAATAATAATAATAATAATAATTAATATAATAATAATAATAATAATTAATAATAATAATAATAATAATAATAATAATAATAATTATATTATTATTTTTATTATTATTTATTATTATTATATATATTTATTATTATTATTATTATTATTATTATTATCATTATTATTATTATTATTATTATTTACTACTATTATTATAATTATTACTGTTACATTATTATTATTATTATTATTATTATTATTATTATTATTATGATTATTATTATATTATTATTATTATTATTATTATTATTATTATTATTATTATTATATTATTATTTATTAATTATTATTAATTATTATTATTATTATTATTATTATTATTATTATTATTATTATTATTTTATTATTAGTATTATTATTATATTATTTTATTATTATTATCATATTATTATTATTTATTATTATTTTCCATTGAATTTTTTAAAAGAATTGCAAAGCTCTATAATTTATGAAAAAATAACTTTTTTTTCCAAATTTTTGTTAATTCTTTAAATGTAGTTAATGTGAAAAGATTCAAAATGAAAATTGTCATAAAAATACAATTCCGAGTCTACTACTACTAATAATAATATGTAATAATAATAATAATTAATAATAATAATAAAATAATAATAATAATAATAATAATAATAATTATTCATAGGAATAATAAAATAATAAAATAATAATAATTAATAATAATAATAATAATAATAATAATAAGTAAAAGATTATTATTATTATATTATGATTCTTATATTAGTTTATTATTATTATTATTATTATTATTATTATTATTATTATTATTATTATTATTATTATTATTATTATTATTATTATTATTATTTATTATTATTATTTATTATTATTATTTATTGTTATTATTTATTATTTATTATTATTATTATTATTATTATTATTATTATTATTATTATTATCATTATTTTATTATCATTTATTTATTATTTTTATTAGTTATTATTAGTTATTATTGTTAGCTTAGTTCTTATTATTTGTTATTATTATTAGTAGTTATTATTATGTATTATATTATTATTATTATTATTATATTATTATTATTATTATTATTATTTTATTATTATTATTATATTTTCCATTGAATTTTTAAAAAAAATGATTAAGATAGCCGAACAATGAAAAAATAATTTTTTTTCCAAAGGTCTTTTTTCATTATGACAAAACATATTTAATAAAGAAAAATATTTAAAATTAAAATAATAATAATAATTAAATAAAATAATTACTACTACTGCTACTACAACTACTTAAAATAATAATAATAATAATAATAATAATAATAATAATAATAATAATAATAATAATATAATATAATAATAATAATAATAATAATAATAATAATAATAATAATAATAATAATAATAATAATAATAATAATAATAATAATAATAATGATTACTATTATTATTATTAATATTATTATAATATATTATTATTATTATTATTATTATTATTATTATTATTATTATTATTATTATTATTATTATTATTATTATTATTATTATTATTATTATTATTATTATTACTTTTATTATCATCATTTTTTCCTTTACAGTAACAAAAGTGCACTTAAAAATGGAAATGAGGAAAACATCTATCATTTTTGGGCAGATGTAATAAATAAACAATAAATAAATAAATAAATAAATAAATATAAATATAAATAAACAAATAAATATAAAATATATATAAAAAAAATACATAAATGAAATGTGCATTAAGTCCTATTGTTATAATACGTAGTAAAAAAAAATAATGTTATATAATTTATTATGGGGAAAAGCCAAGAATTATTTTTAATTGCACTTCATCTTACTTTTATTTTGCAGAGTATTGTTTATATTATATTTTGAGCTTCACATTTTCGTCCGACTTGGAGAGAGAAAAAGAATTTATATTATTCAGAGTCTCTGAGAAAGCTCTTGAATATTCAGTAGTTATTTAGCAAAGATAAAACATGTAAATACACTTTAATCCCCTTTTGTGTGTGCATTTATATATAATATATTATATATTATTATTATATATATATAAAAAAAAATCTGTGATATATATATATATATATCATATATATATATATTATATATATATATAATATATATATATCTAAATACACACAAAATATAAAAATATAAATATATAATATTATATTATATATATATATATATATATTATATAGTATATATATATATATATATAAGGAAAATATAACGAAAACATTTTACAAATTGCAATACTTACTGTACTTATTTATTTTTAGGAAAAATTTAATTTCTCTCGTCATCACTTAAACAAGAGTAAATTACTGGAAGAAGAAAGTATAAGAAAAAGTTCTGCAATTGTTCAGAACTTGCAACTTCTACGAAACTTGTTTTGTGAAAAAAAACAAAACAAAAATAATATGGTTTTTACATGGAATCTCAAAAGAAATAGAACTTATAAGTATAGTAAAGGCAGAGAATGTTTGTGTTGCGTGTTTCAGAAAATGTTGTAGCTGTATAAAAGAGAGGTTCCCAACTTGTTGTTTGAGACCTATTCAAAGGGGGTTCCTTGATTTTTGAATTAATGAATAAAAGAAATTATGAAAGGAAAGGAAACGCTGAATAAAATGTTAATTCGGGGATATATATCTTGAGTGATTAATGATGATTAAGTGATTGATGACGATTAAGTGATTAATTGATTAAGTGATTGATGATGGGATTAGAAGCCATAGAAATAACTCTTTAATATTTGATCGGTACTCCATGCAAGGCCGGATGCTCACATAAATTTGGTGATCCTCGGCGACAAAAAGATATTTAAAGAAAGTCCGCGGCGACATAAAGGGGTTACGAACTCCTGTAGTGAAGATTAAGTTGAATAGATATATGAAATATTCAAACCTTATGGGCATTTAAGATTATTTTATGTGCCCTTGCTAGATATTACGAGAGAGACTGTAGCAAATTGTATGCTCAAAAAACAATCCTACTAACATTAGCTGCTTGCGGTTTTCATGGATACCATTACATAGAAAAGAAAGAGCATATATATATATATATATATAAATATATTATATTATATATATATATATATAATAGAGAGTATATATATATATAATATATACTTATATATATATATATATAATCAGTCGGCAAATTAGGTGTCTTAGCGTCATGGGAAAGCAATTCGAGTTTATATATATAACATATATATATAATATATATTAGTATATAATATATATATATATATATATATATACTAATATATAATATATATTATAGTAGTATATATATATAATTATATTTAGTATATAATATATATAAAATTTATATATATGAAAGTTATATATATATATACTATCACTTCAGCTCATAAGATAGTTTTTCCAATATAATATAATTTTGTTAAAACTATTGTCACTTTTAACTTATTTTTGATTCATAGAAAATAATATATAAAATATAATATATAAAATTTGAATATTTATTCCACACATATTTAAATTATAGCAACATAAGTTATTAAAGCATAGTTTTTGCCTGATTTATTAACTTTCCCTACGAGATTTCTTCAATGTGCCAAGACTAACAAAATTTCAACAACTCAGTGAGTCACGTACGGACGCTAAGGATGGTAAAATAGCTCGAAAGCTTCCATTCGAGGGTGATTTAACTTTGATAGCTTCTCCAACTCCTATTTATCAACTTTGAAATCTTTAAAAAAAATTTTTTTAAGATTACTGTTTTTAATAAATTCATATATTAAAGTCCGGAAAAAAATGTGCTTTGGAGATAGAGGTAGCTATTTTTTTAATGATTTAATTGTTAAAATAAAATAGGAACTTTTGTCATTTACTTATGATATAGTCAGATTACATTCGCGCTCTCTCTCTTATCTTCTCTCCTCTCTGCTCTCTCTGCTCTCTCGGCTTCTCTCTCTCTCTCTCTCTGAGATCTCTCTCATTTCCTTTCCGGTCGAGTCACACGAGCGAGCACACACACACCATAACACACACAAGCACCAAAATCGCAACTGAAACAACGAATTGGTATTTCATGTATTCAATACTATTTATGATAAACAATCAAATGAAAAATTGCTATAATAGAATGATTAATTGTAATAACTAATGTAATTGTTTAAGATTGAAAATATTTCAACTTTTCAAGTATTATTTTTTCTATTTACTAACTGCATGTTCATGGATATATAAAACCTGTAGATAGTTTGAAGTATATATATATATATATACTATATAGTTATATATATATAATATATATATATATATACATATAATAGAGTAAATAATATTATATATATATATATATACTTATATATTATATATCTTATATATATTATATCTATATATATTATATTAGTATATATATAAGTATATATATATATATCTACTACTATATATATATATATATACTATATAGTATATACGTAGATATCTAGTTTATATATATATATATATATATATATATAATAATATATATATATAGTAGTATTATACATAGTATATTATATATATATAGTATAGTAGTATATATGACAATAAACCCGCTTGGGCCAGAGGGTTTAATTGTCCTATCATATTACAAGTTTTGGCGGTTCAAGCAATATTTAATAAGTATATAGTAATATATATCTAGTATATATATATGTATATGTAGTATATTATATAATATATTATCGTATATATATATATATATATATATTAATACGTTATACGGCGTTATTATTTAGGCCGACCCCAGCACAGGGTAAACTTGTCGATCTGTAAAGTATTTTTTATTGTTTCTAATTTCTATAGTTTTTAATCGCTCGTGTAAAATAAAACATAAAAATAATTTTCTGCATGAACATATAACCTAGGTCGCAGAATAAATAAATAATATATTATATATATATATAGTACTTATATATATATAATATATATATATATATATATATACTATATATATATATATATTAGTATATATATATATTAGTATAAGTAGTATATATATATAGTATATACATATATATAGTATAGTATATATTATATTTATATATTATATACTATAATATATATATATATATATATATCATTAGTATAGTATATAATATACTAATAAGCTTGAGTATCGAGCATACAGATTAATCGCAGTTCTTCTGGAATCGGGACAAAAACTTCAAGTATTTTTATTTGTTTTTTATTTTATCCTGAAAGTCAGAACCTCTGTATATTTGTCAATATATAAATAGATATTTTTTTTATGATTTCATATTGAAATTTATTTACGGTCAGGCTAGTAAATCTATAAAATACTTTTATCGCTGTGTTAAGATATTATAGATAACATTTATGATGTCATTGGTAATGAGAATTACGGTACTATTTATAAACGATATTAATGCCAAGGCACCAAAAAAGAAAAAAAAAAAAAAAAAAAAAAAAAAAAAAAAAAAAAAAAAAAAAAAAATCAAAAAAAAAAAACAAAACAACATAAACTACACACAGCCCATTGGAGCTCCGATTAAACAGATATGCATAGACGGTAAAATAATTAAAAGTGATGTACCAGAAATATCGATAAATGTATATGTATATATACAAGCTTCGAAGAAAGACTTGCAATGCTAACCTCTTCCAGGAACATTTTTGTTTAAGCTATTATCTTAAACCATTAATAATATAATTTTATTAAATAAAAAATCATAACTTTTAGAGCAAAAAATATATATATCAAGATACCTAATACCGTTTAAAAATACACTGATAACCAATTATATCAATAACGATGTTAATAATAATAATAATAATAATAAATGAACAATGGCTCACATTCTTTACCTTATTATATGTCCCAATTTCTGGTACCTCTTAATCCTGTTCCCCGCTCTCACTTCTGATTCCCTCCAGTTGCCCCCGCCTCCATCCTCCAACAATCCTCTTCTTCCTTTTTTTTTCTTACACGTAATCAAGAGATTCGATCCACACAAACGAAGCCACCACTGAAACGAATGTAAATTGGATATACTGTTTCCTGTTAATGAGAGAATGGGAGAGATAGAGACAATGAGAGCAGAGAGAGACAATGATAAACAATAAATATCAATTCTTTTCAATATATAGATTTTTCCTGTTTATTAATTGGTTTTTGGTAAACCTGTTTTTCTTGGGTTGGCAATTCGTAAATTTGCAGTTGGTACACCCTTTTATTTAAGTTGGTAACCCTGTTTTGTCTTCATACTGTTCAACTCAACTTATTACCTGCTGTTCGTAAATCCAAACAAATGCATTTAAATTACCCGAAAGAGTTAAGAAAACAAACGAACATATTTTCTAAATATAATTCACAATCAATAATTTTCCATTCCTGTTAAATACCTGTGTTTTTATTCTTATATAAATTCCTAGCTAATTTGTACAACCTACGCTATTTGATAATACAACCCTAGCTACCTAAACTAAATATTCATTAAATAATAATTTGTAAACTTTGACAAAATCGGTATTCCTTTATCCTCGTCACGTGATTGTTCTACTCTGAGGTGCCACTGATCACTACCTTTTCAATCCCTTGCTAAATAATGTCTGCTGGGAGAAAAAGAACAACATTAAAACTTAATGCACCTAAATTGTCAGTTATCAAATAAATAGTTACTTAACTGTCAACTTTTAAACACTGGTTAGCCTTTTTCTTTATTTTTAAAAGTCACAAAAACTCGATAATTAAATGTTTGCCACGTATCACTTATTAAACGAACTGTTATTCCTGAGCCATAATTTAACTTTAACTGTTACTTCAGCAATGATGTTAATCTTGATATATAAGAACAACTAGGTACTTACGAGTTAAAACTGCCTTAGAAACCTTATCCAATACCTGGGACGATAGTTACTTGATCCTTATTTGTGCCGAGTTCAAGCATCATTTCGGCCTTTTTACACAAAGCGAGAGGAGATACCTGTGTTATGGATTTCTGCTTACTCACCGACCCTTCCGACTGTTAAATTCCTGTTAATATCTCCTGTGTATTCTGTTTAAATAGTCTGAGGTCCAGAGGTTTGCCATCCCAACTCAAGTTTATCCCGAACTAAGTGCATTGTAAGGCTAGATTTGCCTATCTCAACCTGGGTTTGTCCCATGACTAAGTTTGTCCCATATCAGTTCTCACACTAGGTCTGTCCCATATCCAGGTTTCACACTAGGTCTGTCCCATAATCAGGTCTGTCCCAAAGCCAGGTTTCAAGCTAGGTTCCATACCAGGCCTGACCGTAACTCTACGGGCCTGTTCTTTTTGTACCTGTTGTTCCTCCTATGTTCTTAATATGAGTCGTCCCATCCTTTCTGAGATCTATTGACGATCTGATTTTATCGTGTTAAATTTCAAACTTTTTACCTTAGGCCAATCTTTAGTTGGTTTCCCTTTTCCCAACAATATATATATATATATATATATATATATATATATATATATATATATATATATATATATATATATAAAAGTTATAAATATATATATATATATATATATATATATATATATATATATATATATATATATATATATATATATATATATATATATATATATATAGACATATATAACTATATGAATATACTTACATATATATATATATATGTTTTTTTATATACATATATATAAATATAAATATCATATATACTGCCTATATATATATATATATATATATATATATATATATATATATATGTATGTAATATATATATATATATATATATGTATAATATATATATATATATATATAAAATATATATATATATATATATATATATATAATATAATATATATATATATATATATATATATATATATATATATATATATATATATATATATATATATAATATAAATAATAATATATATAATATATATAATATATGTATATATATATATTCTTTCTAATAATATAATAATAATAATAATAATAACATATTATATATATATATATATAATAATAATATATATACATATATATAACATATTTATATATAATATATATATATATAATAATAATAATAATATATAAATATAATAATAATAATAATAATATATATAATATATAATATATAATAATATGTATAATATAATAATATAATATATATATAATAATATATATATAATATATATATATATATAATATATATATATATATATATATATATATAATATAATATATATATATATATAATAATATAAAAAATAATAATATCTATATATATATATATATATATGTAATATATATATATATATAATATATAATAATAATATATATATAATATAAATATATATACAGTATATACTATATATATATATATATATATATATATATATATATATATATATATATATATATATATATATATATATATATATATATATATACTATATATATATATATATATATATATATATATATATATATATATATATATAAATATATGAGGATGGATTATGAGGAGAAAGATTTAGTCGAAGAAGGAATGAACCTGCTCATCCCATCAACGATTGCAGCTCCCACCTTATCGGCAGAAGTCGAAAGCGTTACCAGAGACAAAGCAGTCATTCCAATTATAGTTAGTTTAGAATCGGCCCGATCAAGTGTAGAAAAAACAGTAGGGCAGGATGGAATGTTGGAGAAAGTATTAAGAATTAAGAGATATAAGGTTGTGGTCAGATTTGCCGATAGGGAGCGAAAGTGGTATATTTTAAGAAAAGGACTAGTGGTGAAACATAGGTCAAGTGTGCTCAGAATTGGTTAGGACGATCCGGAATGTGTGTGGGTTCTTTAATTGGTTGCTCCAGATTAGTTGCTCCAGATCGTTCAGAATGCTGAATGATTCAGTCCTCCTCCCCACCTAAATCGGTATGAAAGGACCCAACCATTCAGTGTTATGTACATTAAAATCCCCTAAATAGAGACCTCCAGTATTTGGATGAAAGATATAACAGTCTCGTGAGAAGTGGTAAGATATTCAAAAGAGGCGTGAAAATCTGTTCTGTTAGGAGAGCAGTAGCAGAAAACACAAAATTATTGTAGTAGAAGGAAGAAGATTTTAAGCCACAGAACATCGAAGTTAGGAATTCAAGATTCTCGAGACGTGTTACAAGTGTTTATGTTTACATGGCTATCTCCACCCTTTAGACAGAGTATGAATAAGTTATAGTTGGACCATTAAACGAGTTAGAGGTTGAATTCTTAGCCATCTGTGTCTCAGACAAGAGCAAAGGTTAGGAGTTAAGTTAGAAGGTGGTATTCCACGGATGCAAAGTTAGATTTTAAGCCGCGGATGTTAGTAAGTCTATAGAAAGCCCGCGCTTTTACTCAAATCTGCCATTACAAACGCTACCACACCAAACCAAAAACAACAAACAAAGGCAAACAGACAAAAAAAAAAAAAAATTATTGTTAAACGAAAAACCGTATTTATAAAATTAAAAAATAAAAAAAAGAAAAATTTAATAAGTTTAAAAGCCTCACGCACTCGTACACTTCCCTCTGAATTTAAGAAAAAAATTACAATTTATTCAACATAAATCTGTTAGTATGAATTAGAATAATAATTGGCTAAAAACAGTAGGTGCTGTGTTCAAACCCGTTTAAAAAAATAGAAACACTAAAATCTTAAATTTAAAAAAGACGAAGAAAAATATACCTAGTACTATCTAAACTGTGTGCAATCCTAAAAACTAACTATTGCTATCTAACATAACTAAAAAGATAAAAATTAAAAATTAAAACGGATATCTTATCTTTTAAAAGGATGATCAAAACTACGTATTACACAATCCTAAAAACTAACTATTGCTATCTAACATAACTAAAATTTAAAAATTAAAAATTAAAACGGATATCTTATCTTTTAAAAGGATGATCAAATTCTTCAAATATTAAATCCATAAAAGTTAAAAACAATTAAAACAGGAGAGCGTTCAATGTACAAATACACTTAGAGGCAAAATAACTAAAACATTACAAACGCCACTCAAACCATCGGAGCTCCAGTTAAGCACAACCTATCACCACACAGTCTATATATATATATATATATATATATATATATATATATATATATTGATATATATATATATATATATATATATATATATATATATATATATATATATATATATATATACTCTCTCTGCTATATATATATATATATATATATAT
>JABUQX010132413.1:0-5000 GCA_015478945.1 Trachelipus rathkii
ATATATAACATATATATAGCATATATATATATATATATATATACATGGGCGCCGTTGTGGGAGCAAGGCCAAGGCCATGGCCTAGGTTCAACATGTCACAAAACTTTCACAAACAAAATTTTTTTTAAGATACTTTTGATTGAAACCATGTATATATATATATATATATATATATATATATATATATATATATATATATATATATATATATATATATATATATATATATATATATATATATATATATATAGGAAAAGCCAATTTTTTTTATCTTGAGATACTTTGTGACTAAAAAGGTAGGGGAGGGCCATGCCTACCCTGGCCTCCATCCACATTTGCAATGTTGCTCATGTATACCCCCATCCATACATTCGTTATTGCCCCAATCCGATAATCGTCACACTTTTGAAAATAGTTCTGAATTATATGTATTTTTTTAAACGATTTATTAAGACTTTAGATGCATAATAACTTTTTATTTGTTCTACATTATAATAGGAATTGTTCGATGAGATATTGACAACTGTTGATGGGAAGAAAAGTTGACAATAGGCGTGGGAAGCGAAGGAACTGCTTGTGTGCTTGAGAAGCCGAACGAAGTAGCGGGGGTGTTTAAAAATAGTTATTATTATTATCTGACAAGGTAATTCTGAAATATGGATAAGTTTGTAATTAAAAGACCTAGGATTGATAACAGCAATTCACTTGTGATTGAACAAACTACGAACTCCTTTAGTGGTAGTTCTAGTAATGTCGATGATAATTCAAGTGGTATTGAGGCCAATCCTGTTAGCGATACTAAATTTAGTAGTGTTGCTACTTGGGATATAACGTACCAAGAGGAAAATGTCATGAATATTGGAAATTACATAATTGGAACGAATATTAAAAACGGATTAATAAGGGGAGGATCCAATATTGGATATTTTGGGACCCCATTTTACCCCCACATAAAAATGAACATAAAATTCTTAATTTTCAGGCAATTTTGATGGGGAAAAGAGCAAACCGCAGCTTTTTTAACCTCTAAAACATCATTTTCGGGTGTTTTTCTGTGTCTGTAGTCATTGTTTCGGCATTTTCATTTTTTCAGAACCTAATTTTTTGACATCTTTTCGTATCAACTTCTACAATTTTTTTCGAAATAATTTCAAGCTTGAAATATGCATAGATGGGTTCATTACGCACAAAATGCACGAATTAGCCTTTTGATTTTTTTGAAAATTGTGCTCAGCAGTTAAAAAAAAAGTAGGTTTTGAAATTCGACATTGCTGAGCACAATTTTCAAAAAATTAATTCTGCATTTGTGCGTAATGGACATAAACATATTTCAGAGTTTGAAATAATTTCGAAATAAAATTGTAGAAGTTGATAGAAATATGTCAAGTAAGTTTTCGAAAAAATGAAAATGCCGAAACAATGACTACAGACACAGAAAACACCCGAATAAATGACGTTTTAGAGGTAAAAAAAAAAGCTGCGGTTTGCTTTTTTCCTCATCAAAATTGTCTGAAAATTAAGAATTGTATGTTCATTATTAGGTGGGGGCTAAAATGGGGTCCCAAAATCTCCAATAGTTGATCTTCCCCTTTTAAAATTTGACTTATTAACGAAATCATACAAACCACTAATTACGTACAATTTTAAAGATGTTGAAGAGAAAAAGAGGCATTTTCTTTGTGAATGGCTAGATCTGCACAATTCTTGGCTAGCGTATTCTAAAATATTGAAAGGATCGTTTTGTAGATTGTGTGTCTTATTTAAACCTTCTATCAAAAGAGGTATATTTGGCTCATTTATCGTAAAACCATTTAGAAAATATAAAGACATGCCTTCACGTGCTAAAGCCCATCTAAATTCAGAATAGCATAAAGATTCCTCAGTAGCAGCAAAGAATTTCAAATGAATAATATTAAATAAGCGTGTTAGTGTAACTGAACAACTGCATGTTTCTGAGCACTTATTTATTCAAAAAAATAGGCAGAAATTGGTACCAATAATTTCTACCTTAATATTTTGTGGCACCCATGATATCGCTGTTCGAGGTAGCACTGCAGATACCGGTAATTTTTCCGATTTGCTTAATTTCAGAGTAGAAGCTGGAGATGTTGTTCTTGTGGAACATTTGAAATCAAGGTAAGCAAAGGCCGAATACACATCACATATGATTCAGAATTAACTTATATTTATTTGTGGAAAGTTGATATGTAATCAAATTGTGAATGAAGTAAGCAATTGTGAATATTTCTCCATTTCAGCAGACGAGACAGCAAACATATCCGGGACAGAACAGCATTGACTGGTGTTCGATTAGTTGATAAGGATCTCAATGTACGTGAAGAATTTCTAGGATCTACTCCTCTTGTAAAACTGAATGCTGAATATTTAGCAAGAGCTATATTGTCTACTACACGAGATATATACAATTTAAATATGAGTAATATGTTGGACTTGAGTTTGATGGGTGTTCCACCATGGCTGGCAAAGAATAATGGAGTTCAAAAGTTAATAAGAGATCAGTACCCTAAAGCCAAATTTTTTCATTGTTGTTCCTACCGTTTAAATTTAGTAATTAATGACCTAAATGCTCTTCCAGAATGTCGAAACACTGTTGGAATTGTAAAACAATTTATAAAAATTTTCCATGAAAGTAAGTCACGCAGAAATTTGGTAGCAAATATACCATTATTATGCGAAACACGATAGTCTGTCAAGTATAAATCAGTTAGGATATTTTTTTGAACATTTTAGACAAATAAAATTAACTTAACATTATAAAATTTCTCATCTGATCCAGATGTAACGCAAGTCACACGAACTGCAGCATGTCAGCTTTCATCAGCAGCAGGAAGTCCTACATTTCTCATCTGTTTAATAATCATGACGAAATATAGTTCATATTTGGAACCTATAGCAAATATTCTTCAAACTAAAGTAATAAATTTGGATGAGGTTCATTGTCACATAGAAAAACTTTTAAATATTTTAAAGACAGATAGAAGTGAAAATAATGCAGTCTCTTTTTAAAGGAATTTTTTAAAAAATCTAAAAATTTATGTGAAGATTTTTCATTATTACGTACAGTTTCCAAAAGAATTCCAACCTCAGTGATATCAAAAAGTTTTGCTGAGAATTGCCTTAGAGTTTCACTATTTATACCTTACCTTGGTTCTCTCATTTCATTTCGGAGTATCAAATTTTCGGAACACAGTATAACTAACATCTACCTTTCTTTGCATTTTGCACCCAGTTAGAATAAGAAAATTAACCAAATCAGAATATTTAAAAAAATTGAACTCATTATAACTGAATATAACATTGACAACCTAATTGGTGAAGCAGAATCTTGATTTAATTTCTGGAAGGAATCAGATAGGGAACAAATAGAGAGAAAATGAGTTACAGCACATTACTACAAAATCATTGCACATTTTCCCCAGCAGTTGTACAAGCTATCAAAGTACTTCTCACACTTCCACCAACTACTTGTACAATTGAAAGGTCATTTAGTATCTTGCGACGTGTTAAAATATGGCTAAGGTCAACTATTTCCAATGAAAGATTAAATGGGCTATGTTTGCCAAGAACTCACAGGGAAAAGTTTCACGTCAAAACATCAGTTGATAGAAGATATTATAACAACTGATTTTGGGAAAGAAAAAAGAAATATTAAATTCTTATTTTCAAGCTAAAAAGGAAATGCTATTTAATAATATAAGACTTCTTACTAGTTATACTCATTTTGAAATAAAACTTTTCGTAAATTATGAAATATTTATAAATATTGGGCACGTGTCTGGATTATCATTTTTATTATTCAAAACTTTGAATACATTATATTATAAAGCAATATATATATATATATATATATATATATATATATATATATATATATATATATATATATATATATATGTAACATATATATATATATATATATATATATATATATATATATATATATATATATATATATATATATATATATATAATTTGGCCCCCCCCTAAATTTTGCTCTAACGGCGCCCATGTATATATATATATATATATATATATATATATATATATATATATATATATATATATATATATATATATATATATAATATATATATATATATATACTACTCTATATATATATACGTAGTCCACGTGGGTGTTTGTGTGTGCGTGTGTGTGTGTGTGTGTGTAGGGGTAGGTGCGACCGCGGATGGAAATAAGTTAGGACAGATCCATACAGGTCAGGTACCTACACGACCTCATGTTAGGGACAGATACCTACCAAAGGCAAGGAGGCAGGTACGTTAATGAGCTCAAGATAATCCCTACTAATCCCTCCAATGACCTTTAAGAATGGTCAATTTCAGCCCTTGATACGGTATCAAGGCCGAAATATCAAGGCCAAAACCGAAATATCAAGGCCAAAACATCAAAAAAGGGGCTAAGCCCCTAAAGGGGGGTCAAAAATAGGGCAGGCACGTACGACGGTTGCTCCGCAACCGTCTGGCGCGCCCCTTCTGCGAAGGGGCGTCAAACTACAAGGCCAAAAAAGCTACAAGGCCAAAAAAGGTCAAGGTCAGGTAAAATTTGGGTATATATATATACACAATCGTGCTCCAATATCGCTTACATACTACTTACGTTCATTCCTCATTTTATCAATTCTTCTCACACCTAACGCCCCTGAAATTTTCCATCAGAACACATTGTACTTTAGATCTATACCTCTTATTCCAGACCATAGTTTCAGTACTATACATTAATACAGGTAACAACATTCCCTCATGTAAGACTCTAACGCACTCAAGACTTAACCCTTTTACATCCACCAAGTATTTAATTGCCCCAACCACCTTCCTGCCATTCACAACTTTCTTATTTCATTCTGCATCATCCGTTCCCTTTTCATATAACATATATTATTTAAACTCAGACACTTGTTCAGCTGCTCACCATCTAACTAACTTCACACTGTTGACTATTCGCCACTCACAACCATA
>JABUQX010132413.1:10000-24404 GCA_015478945.1 Trachelipus rathkii
TAATCCTTTGGATTACAAATTATGGTCTTAATCCTTTGGATTACAAATTATGGCCTTAATCGCTTGCATTACAAATTATACTCTTTTTCCTTTTGCTTACAAATTATGGCCTTAATCGTTTGGATTACAAATTATAGTCTTTTTTCTTTGGATTACAAATTATGGCCATAATCGTTTGGATTACAAATTATAGTCTTACTCCTTTGGATTACAAATTATAGTCTTAATTTTTTGGATTACAAATTATAGTCTTAATCTTTTGGCATACAAATTGTGGTTTTAATCCTTTGGATTACAAATTATAGTCTTAATCCTTTGGATTACTTATGATCTTAATCTTTTGGATTACAAATTGTGGTCTTAATCCTTTGGATTACAAATTATGGTCTTAATCCTTTGGATTACAAATTATGGCCTTAATCGCTTGCATTACAAATTATACTCTTTTTCCTTTTGCTTACAAATTATGGTCTTAATCCTTTGGATTACAAATTATAGTCTTTTTTCTTTGGATTACAAATTATGGCCATAATCGTTTGGATTACAAATTATAGTCTTACTCCTTTGGATTACAAATTATAGTCTTAATTTTTTGGATTACAAATTATAGTCTTAATCTTTTGGCATACAAATTGTGGTTTTAATCCTTTGGATTACAAATTATAGTCTTAATCCTTTGGATTACTTATGATCTTAATCTTTTGGATTACAAATTGTGGTCTTAATCCTTTGGATTACAAATTATGGTCTTAATCCTTTGGATTACAAATTATGGCCTTAATCGCTTGCATTACAAATTATACTCTTTTTCCTTTTGCTTACAAATTATGGCCTTAATCGTTTGGATTACAAATTATAGTCTTTTTTCTTTGGATTACAAATTATGGCCATAATCGTTTGGATTACAAATTATAGTCTTACTTCTTTGGATTACAAATTAGTCTTAATCCTTTGGATTACAAATTATAGTCTTAATCTTTTGGCTTACAAACTGTGGTCTTAATTAATCCTTTGGATTACAAATTATAGTCTTAATCCTTTGGATTACAAATTATGGTCTTAATCCTTTGGATTACAAATTATAGTCTTAATCCTTTGGATTACAGATTATGATCTTAATCCTTTGGCTTATAAATTATGGGTAGTTTTAGAGCGTTTGGTCAACCCAAGACGACATCCAAATATTGGGTCTTCAAAGAGGACTCTAACCGGTGTAGTGAACTACTTTCCGATGAAGGTCGTGCATGCTTTAATGGACGACTTACCCTATACACTTAACCCTTTAACGTCACAGTAGACGTTTTCGTCCGCCTGTGATAAATGCATTTTATATGAAAATTATTCAGTATAATTAAGGCTTGTGTTTAGGCAAAGTTAGAAAAGAGTAAACTTTTTCAAATTTATAGGTGCCAATTAAGTAATAAGTGATTTCATTTGTCGTTTTCAATTGTATTAATTAGTAGTTTAAGGTAAATATATCATCATTCAGTTCTACTCTGAACTCCAGAGGATTCAAATTTTTACAAGTTATTTGTACGCTCTTGTTCGATATATTTTGCTCTTGCTCTCTACTGATAAAGTACTTCGCACTCTTATCTATTACTTGAAATGAGTTTTAACAATTTGATGGGAAATCAATCAGTTAGATCAATTGCTTTAATTAAGAGTTTACTACTTCGCATCCCATTTAGATTACTCATTCATACGGTAATCATCTGAATACATCTTTGAATATCACTTTTATAACTATTAAGCGACCTTTTAAACGGTTTGATATAAGTTTAACACTCTCGATTATGCCTATATTATTCTTTTTAGAAATAGTTTTAAAGCCACTATAAGATAAACAGTTACCATCATCCTATAAATTGGTATTTATCAGTTATTCCTGTAGTATTACTTTTCTTGATAGAGCTTTACTTTATATAACTGGGGTAGTCGTCGATTTCTAGTGTGCCAGGAGAGAGTCTGAAGCATACAATAACATATTAAAATGATCTTAATATAAGATAAGTAACGCTTTGTTAAGTAATTCATGCCTTAAACTTTTTCATATGACTAGCACTTTATAATTCATCAGATCAATAGTATATAAATCACGCATCTAACTCCTTGTACACTTAGATCTATCATAGTGTTGCACAAGTTATAAGAATTACTCTGGAGTCGTTTTGCAATTTAAAATAATATTTTCAATGATAATTTTCAATAAAAGTATTCCTGGTGATAGTGAAATATAGATTTGTCATCAACGTTATATCTATAATAAAACATTTTAAAATATTTCTACATGGTAGATAATTTTTCATAAAGAAGAGTGCTTAATTATATATAATTTTATTACTCATAATTTTCATTTGTAATTTCTCTCATAATTGAATGATTGCCTCCTGTTCAGGTTGAAAGCATAGTTCCCTTCTGCTTTACAAAGGTATTTAATCTTTTGATTAATATAGTTAAGTTGTTTATTATTTTATTTAGTGTTATATTCTATGTTTTTTGTTAATATAATCTTTTTTTTAATATTATCATCCGCACTGCTTTCTTGTATTAGTAAATATCACCGTCTATACGTTACAAGTATGGTTTTTTTAAGGTATATAACATATATGCAGCCCACGTCTCATCTTGGATTAGATCGTTTCCCCTTCTCGCATAAAGTTCTATGCGTTAATCAACGATATGCTTATTAATAAGTTCTAAATATTAAAAAAGTGCAAACTAAACTTAAATCAAGAAGATGTCTGTTCAAGTTTGATCATCCTCCTTTAACTTTGCACTTACCTCATCCCAAAATATGTAAATGCTTGTGAGTAAGTGGTGGTAAGGATTAAGTTGGCGAAATGTGTTTACGTGATGTCTTCTTGTAGGAAGTGTTATGTAGAGGAAGTAGGCTTCCGGTGTGAGTTCCGGATTTCTGATTCAGATTGCCTGCGAACTCTGGTGCTTTTTTTTGGCTCCGGTGAGGCCGAGTTATTATAATAATATATTTTGTATAATACAATTTTGTATCTCTTATAATACTACATTAGATTTGTTTCGATAATGCTCTCGTGGTTAGAATATGCTCGTAATACTTTTTCCGATAGAGGTTAATTATAGTTCGTTAATTGGTGTTTATGGTTCTCCTCTCTATGATAAGTTTGGTCCTCCGATAGATAAATGTAGACAGGGATTGAATAGAAAAGAGGGGATGGATGAGAATGTGTGGAGAGGTGAGTCATAGGAGCGGAGCCAACATGATGAATTTGATTATTTAGTTTTAGTTTCTAATTTTTGTCTCCTGGTGTCTTTTGTAGCTCGGTGCGTGATATCTAAGTTTTATTATAGTCTTATCTTGACTTTAGTCTTCATGAATATGATTATGCTAATTATATTATTTGTTTTAATTCAGGTCCGTTATACTCTCGTTATTTTGTAGTGTTTTTTGGTGTGTTTGAGACTCCTGAAGAGAAGGGTCCGTATAGCCTTTTCCTTTGCTCTTTGGCTGACGGTCCCGTTAATCCCGTTGTGTGCGTAAAAGCGGATGGTCATTATAGCGAATACGCAGTTACTAGCCGAGTATTGTGCGCACACGTCTAATGGTGACTTTTCGCATGTGGGACGCTATCCGTGCTGTCGATCTCGTTGCTGCCTCGAATCATGTACGAACGTCTGCTCTAGACGGGGTGAATTCGTTCGGTTGTTAGTTTTTGTGAGTGATACTATTTTGTTTTTTATTCTAATAAAAATGTTTTTTTTTTACATAAAACAATATCAGGTAACATCAAATTCCAGCATCCTTCTTTCTCTCCTGGCAACAACCCCTCTATCTCTATCTTCAGCGTTGTCTTCAAAAGAACTATTTGTCCAGTGATCAGCATCAGTATTTTTGTATATTTTAGATTTGTTGCATTTATTTTGTGTTATATGTTTGTAAAAAGAATATATTATTTATTGTTATGATATATCAAATTTAGCTGTTTTTGTTATATACCTCTTTAAGTAGAAATTATGTTAAATCAGTTAATTTCAATACCTCTCCTTCCCACTCCATTTCCTCTTCTCAACCTTTCTCTTCACCCATTTTCTATGTATTTTGATCTATTGAATATATGTGATGCTATTGAGTTCTATTGATCTTCTTGATCTCTTTTGATCAATCTATAAATCCATGTCAAAATATTCTGGTTATCTAAAATTTTTTATTTTATTTGTTTTAAAAATATTCTTTTTTAATGTTTTACTAACTTTAATAAAATATCTTGGAGTTTTTTTAATATCTCTAACAGTAGTAAGATATTGCTTAATCAGTATTCTAATCTAAACATCTTCACTCAACTCCTGCCTGCCTCATTTGTTTCCGCATTAGTATTATCTATTTGCAGTGGTTGGTCTATGTGATCCCATCAGGAATTATTGGTTAATATATACGGTTTTATTCTCTTTTTTTTAATGTATCCATAATCTAAAGAAGTATATATTTATATATTAATATTAAGATTTATAAAATTTTACCTATATAATATCGCTGTATTATTCATTAAAATTAGTAATATCTATGTATATACTTTTTATTACTATATTTAGGTATATTTAGTTAAAATTTAAATTATTTTATCTTATTTTAATAACTTCTTTATTACTTATTATTTATAGTATACTAAACAGTATAACTTTAATATATATTTTCTTGGATTTCTTATATGATATATTTATATATTTATATCTTTCTTTATTATTTTATATATATTATAAATTAAGATTCTTTAATATTTCTTTCATTGTATTATTATTATATTATTAGTTAATCTTATTTGCGTAAGAATGAGCATAATCTCGATTAGATGGTATTATGTGATTTATCAGTGATGTTAAAATAGGATAGTAAACTTACAGCCTAACGTGAAATTATTGTGATGAGGCTCTTCAAATTCTATTCTTATGCGATTTTTTTGTGTCTGATGAACTCTTTTTTCACCATTATATATACAATAATAATATTACATTTCAAATATTATTTACATTTGTTTTTATATATTTTTGATAGAACTATCTTTTTTGGATAAAATCTCGAAATCTATCCTTGGTTATCGATCTTATCATATTTTTATAGGTTGGTGGGAAGTTTGAGATGATTTAAATGTAGTGATTGTGCCTATTGAGAGAGATGAAGGAAGAGAATTTTCATGAGATGGATTAGATTTTAGTATTATATTGAAATGTAGATTAGAAGATTAGAGTGAGATTCTACTCTACTTTCTAACGGCATCTGTACATGAAGGCGAAATTGAAAAGGAACATGTAAATGGGTAAAAGATCTTGTCCCTTCTTTCTTTGCATGTGACTGTTGATATTCGTTATATTTGTATACATTCAAGAAGTCCTGATATTTTTTCTTTTTTTTTCTCATGACTGTTTCTGAATCTTCAGAGCTGTTCTATGATTGGATCTAATCGCTTCCATAGGGTAGATAGATTATGAAGTAATATAATATTATAGAAGATTTTTTTTTTTTTTTCTTGGTTTTAGAAAGAATGATAATTATGAATGCATATAGAGTATGTAAGATCATGTTTCCTGTATAAATGTGAATTATATAATGTTTATTGTACTTTCTTTCTTTTTATATTATATTTTTATTTTATTATTATTTATTTTTTTTTAATTTTTTGATTTTTTAATTTATTTATTTATTATTTTTATTATTTATCATATATTTTGATGTATTTATTTAGTTATTAATTATTTATGATGATATTTTTATCATTTTTTGTTATTATTATATATTTATTATTATTTATGTTATTATTATCTCTATTATATTATTAATTATTTATTATTACTTGTTTATATTATATTGCGTTTAATTATATTATATTCCCGCTAGTTTAAGTGTATTATGTAATTAGATTACAGTAATGTTTTTAAATCGATTCGTGCTTGTGATTTCGTGTGGCTTTAATTACGTTTATTTTTTATTCTGGTCTATCTTGGATTTGTTTTATCGCGCAGAGGACTTTTTGTGCCATTATGGTTAATTACCTTATCTTATTGTTTTCTTTATATAGTAATTTTATTGATAGATCAGGTTGTTTCTGTTTTAATGGAGTTGTTATGTTACCAGCATGATGTTTTTATGCCATATAGTTGTTATCGCGATTTGTGGCGCGCTTGTTTTGAGATGTTTCAATGGTTAATAGCATAATTCAGCAAACGTAGTACAATGTTTGTTGCATAAATGCCAATAGTGTATAATTAGGTATACATATTATTGTTTTACGTTTGCATGTTTACGTTAGAATATCGTTATATATAAAGCGGTGCTATCTAATGAATCTATAGAGTAGTACAATCTTATACACTATTCAATGTAATGATTTAGTAAGTTTTGTGTATTAAGGCAGCTTTATTTATTAATAGTGAGTCATAATCTTTTATCTTAACGTGTATCATTATATAATATATATAATGCTCTTGTGTAGTACTTTGTGCTTTATCTTGTTTATAATAACTGGCCAACTGACCGTTATGTGTTTGAATGGAGAGATGAGAAGAAGAGAGAGAGAGATAAGACGAGATAGCTAAAGTCGATTTGTATTTAAGTCCAGAAATATGTTGAACAAATATATAAGGTGAATTTAACCGAATTTATTTATAATATATTCTATAGTATAGAAGTCTTTATTATATTGCAGTCGTACTGATTATATTGTACGTTTTGTAGTTCTTATTTTTTTTTAAATATATATATTCTAATATTTTTTTATATATATATATAACTATATATTTATCATATTATTTATTTATCTTTTTTTAATTTATCTATTATTTTTTTATTATCTTTTATGTTTATTATGTCTTCTTTTTTATTATCTATCTTTATAATTTACATTTATTAATATTCGATTGTATATTTATTCTTCTTTCTTTATTTTATTTTGATTTTTTATATTTATTTTTCTTTAAGTTTTATTTATTATTTTACTAATATATATTTTGCAAATATTATGTCTTCTTCTGATTTCTTAATACTTTTTTTGTTAATATATATGATATTACTATCATATACACTGTATTTACTTGAATAGTTACGGTGATATTTTATGGGTAGACTTTCTATTTATAATGTATTAAATTTTTATTATTAATTACTTATTATCATTAGGTAGTTATTGTACCGGTCGATTAAATTTATTATTTATGATTTATTCATTTATTATTGTTATTATTTATCTTATTTTATTTATTATTTATTTCACTCATTATGGCAATCATTATTGTTTAAAATTATATTATTATTATTTATTTCTTCTTATTATTTTATTTAACGACGGGTCATTACATGGGTTGAATATGATACGAGGTGCTATTAGTTTCTCATATATAAATTTGGGGTCAAATCATGTACGGGGACATGGTGTGATCTGTCTAACGTTGTACGAGACGATCGAAGCTCTGCTTATAGAATCGTTTTTGTTTTTTTGTATCTCTATGCAATCCATTTCAGTCCTAATTCATCCTGCCTCTCTTCATAATTATTTTTTGGCTAGCTTTCTTGATATGGACTCTGCGATCTCTATATCTTTGTTTCAATGTACTACTACTTATATGCTTGGCTGTTCAATATCAGTGTTTGGATTTGGCGTCTCATAAGATGCAAGTAGCAGCAACTGGAACCAGACAGTTTGTATGCTTATTCTCGCTCACTGTATGTCTATTGATCGCTAACAGCTGAGCAATCGGATATTTTGACTCTGATATTGTTTCCTACGATGTAATGTTGTTTTGTCTAGCTCTCTAAATATACATATTGTAACGTGGATTGTTCTGGTGATTATATTGGTGATCATGTGGCTTCTGGTTCACGATCTTATATTTGCGGACGTAACCCTCTCGAACTTGATACTGCATGCGACTTCTTCATCGTATCTAGACCTCTTTCTGCGTTACAGGGTCAATCGCTGGATATTTTCGATATATTTGTGTCATCAGATATCCGTAGTTGGATCGTGATCGAATACAACCTATTAAAAAAATTAATACAATATATATATTTATTAGTTTTTTATATAGGTAGTAGATTACTTGTTATGTTTGGTTTTTATTTATTTAGGTGAGTTTTTTTTATTTTTTTTTTTTTTTATTTATATTTATTTATATTATTTTTTATTTATATTCTTATTTTTTCAATTATAATTATTTATTTTTCTTTTAGTATTTATTTATCTTTATGTATATTTATATACTTATTATATAGTCTTATTTAATTAGTGACTATTGTTATTATTTATAATAAATTAATTATTTTATTAATTATTATTACTAAGTGAATGAGGAAGGATGTCTGTGTTTATTAGCGGTGAGATGTTTGTATATGCTATATTTATTATATTAAAATGTATTACGTATTGGTCTAAGACGGTATTTTTTAAGTTTTTATTCTTTTATAAGGTAATTTTTATTTATTTAATTTTTATTATTATATGTTTTATTTATTATTTTTAGTATCTTATATATATATATTATATAGTATTTATATAATGTTATTGGTTAGTTTTTTATATGTTGTGTTTATTTTGTTTATTTACTATGATTTGTTATTTTTTTTTGGTTATTTAGATGTTTTAATTTTTATTTTTCTATTATTTTATTTTTATATTTATATTATTTTATATATTATTATATTTTATATTATTATTTTATTGTTTATTTTATTTTATATTTTTTCTTTTTTGTTTATAATTTACTTTATCTTTTTATTCTTTTTATTATTTACTTTTTTTTTTTATTATTATACATTTTGTTATTTCGTCTTTTCTTGTTACTTTGTTTTTTTGTACAACGTGTTCTTTTATTTTTTTATATTATACTTATTTAATATATTTTTATTTTATTTATTTATTATTTTACTTGCTATTTTTTTTTTTTATATTATATTTTATATGTATTATTTTTCTCATTTTTAATTGTTATTTATTATTATTATTTTATTATTATTATTTTTTATTATTAATTTTTATTTTATTTATTTATTATTTTATTTTATTTTATTATTTTTTATTTAATTAATTTATTATTTTTATTTTATTTATTTTATTATATTATTTTATACATATTATATTTATATTTTATCTTTTCTTGAGAATTGTTGATTCTTTTTATATTCTTATTCTTTTTTTTTTTGTTTTGTATCTCACACTTATGTTGATTTATGTCTCTCATAATGAAACATTGTATATAGTTTTTCTCTACGCTTCCTATTTCTGTGTATCTTATATTAATATAATATATAAAATAAATATAAAATAACGACTTATAAAGTTGTCTTTATAACGATTGAGAGAAGTTCTTTAGTATTAAAATATAATAGAGCATATATATATTATTATCTAACGAATGTGATTTAATCTAGAGAATTTTTCCGTTCGGCTCTCTTAACCTATAATTATTATAAAAAATATATAAACATAAATATTAACTTTACTCATGGATATTATATTTATATATTTATTTTCTTTTATTATATTTTTTAAATATTTTTATTAATTTTAAAGCATAATTACTGTCTTGTGAACTTGATTTTTTATTCATTCTATTAATTATTAATTATTAGTTATTTTGATTTTTTACATCAATTTTTTTTTATAATATTTTTCGGAGTTAGTTCTTCTTACCTTCTTTTTAATCAAATTATTGTAAGAATA
This sequence comes from Trachelipus rathkii, assembly GCA_015478945.1. Lineage (NCBI taxonomy): Eukaryota > Metazoa > Arthropoda > Malacostraca > Isopoda > Trachelipodidae > Trachelipus > Trachelipus rathkii. The sequence continues at coordinate 19,687 of JABUQX010132413.1, forward strand.
TTAGCTTTTATATATAATATTTCTTCTTTAACTTATTTTTCTATTCGTTTTATTATTTTATTATTCTATTTATTTTATTTTAGTATATATTATTTTTTTTATATTATAATTATATTTTAAATAATTTCTATTATAATTACTTCTATACTTTAAGCTTAATTATTTATTATACATTTTTTTTATTTCTTTATTTATTTACTTTACTGTTATTAGTGGTATATAAATTCTGGTAAAGTATATATTTAGTTTAATTTATATACCTGGTTTTTTGATATTTACTAATAGCTATTAATATTAGTTTTTTCTCTCTTTATATATTTTTATTTACTGAGGTTTTACTTTAATATGCTAGCTGGGGATGGAATTATAGGTTCATTATTTCTTGAACAAAAAATTGAAATGTATAAAATGAGCTTTTAATTCATTTTTTACCTAAATTTCAATAATTTTTATTTATTATATGTATATTTATTTCATATATTATTCCTCTGAAACGTAAACCGAAATATATTGGTGAATGTAGCGTTAAAACGAAAAATTTCCGTGAAATCTCCGAGAGGCAACAAGAAGTACGACAAGTTGTTTACGTAAACGAAAACTATGGCAACAAATCATAAACATTCTCATTATATAAATTGTGGTTATTATTTTATATGTATATTTATTTATATATTATATATTATAACTTTTTATTATATATTATTTATATTATTATTCTTATTATTAATCTTTATATATATATTATAATATTATATATTAGTATTTATATATATAATATATATTTTGTTATATAATATTTAATATACTTTTAATATATATTATATATCTTTATTTATTATTTATTATTTTTTATTCATAATATAATATTATTAATATATATCTTATATTAATTATCTATATATATAACTTATTATATCTATATTCAAAATATTATATATATGTGTTATTCATTAATCTTATATATATATCTCTATATATGTATATTTATATAATTATTATATATTAGTATATTATTACTAATATTATATATATATATTTTCTATATCTATATCTTAATTTAGTATATATAATATAATTCTCTATATATTAATATTTCTATTTAATATTTCAGTTTGTATTATATAGTACATAAAATTATCGAATTATAACTTTACGATAGAAGAGTTATTAAACATAACTTTTTATATATATAAACATTTTTATTTATTATATATCTTAAAATATATTTTTATTATATATTTCTATTATATTATATAACTATATTATATATTTCTAATATTACTAATATTATATTTTTTTATTTCGTATTCTCTTTATATATATTATATAAATATATTATTATTATTTATATATTATATATATATATATCTTAACTATATTATTATATAATTATTTTATATTTTTAATTTCTATTATTATATATCTTATATTTACTATTTATTTGACTTTATCTATCTTTTATAAACTTAAATTGAAAAGTTTTTATACATATTTATTTTTTATTAATTAGTTATTATTCTCATTTAGTTATAATTTGGTTTAGGTTTAGGTTTATGATTTAGTGTTAGGTAGTGTTATATGGCTGAGATTGTTTAGATGAACATGTTCCGAAAGAATGTTGTTTAGTTTATGGTTAGGTTAGGTTATGGTTATGGATAGGTAGTTAGGTTTAGTTAGATTATATTAGGTTTATGGTTTTAATACTTTTAACAATAATATAAGTTTGTTAGGTTAAGTAGCTAGGTATTGTAGGTCTCTAGTTAATTTTTATGGTCAGGTTTAGGTTAGGTTAGGTAGGTTAGGTTAGTTTAGACTGGATAGATAATTCACATGTTTTATAATTTTTAATACAGTAGTAATTTATGCTGAGACGCAATCGAAGTTATTATATATATATATTTATTATTATATATTTATTATATATATAATAGTATATATATTTATATATTTATATTTTATATATATTTTTTATATTATATATATCTTTATTATGCTATTATGTTATTATATATATGATATTTCTATTTAATTATTTATGATATTATATATATTATTTTTATATTTTTTTATTGTTATTTATAGTGTTCGATTAGGTGTTCTTTTGGTCGCGGGGTGTTAGATTAATTACTTTTTTCACTTCATATATATCATAATATAATTAATAAGGATATGGATATTTCATATATTTCATTCATAACATCTTGATTCTATACTATAATTTACATAGCTATATGCAGTCACGTTTTACTGCTCTCGAATTTATTAACTATCTTTAAAATTTATCTATCTTGATTATTATAGCAAAAATGATATTTTTGGTCATTTTCTCTTAAGCTCTTGCAGACTGGTATTTATACATCACAAATAAATCTTTTTATATCTATTATTTAGTGTTATTTAATATGACTTATTGTGATGATTGAAAATTAAAGTTTTTTATATTTTAGATACTAATATCCACTAATATTGTTCATAAACTTCATATTTGATTTATGCATTTTCATTTTGATTTTTTCAATTCATTTCTTTTGTCTTAGACCTATGGTTGCTTCTTCAAGGCTCATGTTCTATTACTATTATTTTATTTTTTTATATTTTTACGTTAATGTTATTTTTGTAACTTTTTTACTATATGTGTGTTTATCTTTATCTAGTTAGTTTTTTTTTTTTGTATTTATTTTGTATTTGTAATTAATTTATGTTTTTATATTTATTATATCTTATTTTAATATATTAATTTAGTTTATTTAATTTTTATTATTAATATATATGGTTTATACTATTTTTATATTTATATTATTTATATACTAAGTGATTTTTGTGATTATTGTATTTTGTTTAGATATTTATTTTTGTACTATATTTGTTTTTTATATATATATTTATATTATCCAGTTCTATTTATAATGTGTATCTTTATATATTACTATTTTTATTATCATAAATTTCAATGACTTTAGTTAAATATTATTATTATGATTAGTTGTGAATTATTTTGATATAGTTTCTTTAAAACTAAATTTATGATCTTTGTATATTGCTTTATGTTAAACTTCTACATACATGCAGTTAGTATTAATTCTCTAAAACTTACTAGTTATTTTCCATAATAATACATGTTTTCTTGTTATATATTCCTGCTAATATTTTAGTATTGTTTATATAGATTTTATTTTTTTTATTACTGTACTTATTTATGTAATGTGATATTGTGTCTCGATACTATTATTGTCACTAATTTATACATTAGGGGTTTTATCTGATTTTATATTTTATATACTTAGTGCTTTACTTATTTCAGCTATTATATGAAAGTCCTTATTTTTTTTGTGTCTTTGTACTTGCTTGTAAACTGCTAGGTAACGATTTCTACTCGCTATATTTCTAATGATTTTTTTATATTTATTTAATGTTGTGTGTTCTATTTCTTTTTTTTAAAAGGAAACCTCTCGTATAACTCTTATTATATTTTATGTCCGATTATATCCTTGTCTCCGTATTATATACAAGTTACTTTCATCAATTATTTCAATGCTTATAATGCTAGGTATACTTAGTTAATTAAATCTTTTTTGATCGTATTTTAGTAATTAGACGGCGCTGATTGAAATATTTTAATATTTATTAAGCACATGCAGTTTTTTTTTATAACAGGGTGTATATTGTATGTTTCTATATATTATTTATATATAGCGCTGTTCGTAGCTATGGCTTTCTGTACTAGATGTATGTAGGGGGAGGTCATTGTATACGTATGGTGAATTATTTCTTAAGTATCTTTATTTTATTTATACTATTTATTACTATCTAATTATATTATCTTTATTATATATTATTATATATATTATATTAATATACTTATTTTATCTATTATATATATCTTTTATACAAATAAAAAAAGCATCTTATGTGCATGCTTTTTTTATTTAATATATTTATATTTTTATTATATTATTATTATATGGTATTTTTATATTGATGTATGTGGTATCATATTTTAGTATATGGTTATTTATATTTTTATATTCTATATGTGTATTTATATTATTTTTGTATATTATTATATTTCTATTCTATTATATTTTAATATTATTATTATTAATTTATTATTAATTTTGTATGTAATATTTTATATGTCTTATGTATATATTTATTATATACTTATATATATCTATTATCATACTTCTTTAATATATATATATATTATCTTATATTCTTTTCTATATATATATCGTAAATATATATATTATCTATATATAGTATTTTACATATATATTTCGTATATATATCTTATTATTTATTTTAATTACTATTTACTATTTATCTTATTATATATATCTTATATTATTTTATATCTCTTAATTATATATATATTATTATTATATATATATTTATTTTATCTAATTACGTATATTATTATTTCTTTTATAATTCTATCTTGTTGTAGTATGCAGTATAATCATCCGCAATCGCGAGACTTCACACATTATTAAAAGATACGCATATTCTCGCTTGCTGCGGATGTTGCGCGTAGATTATTTCTATTGGGTGTCCTCTGAGATTTTTATATTAATCATGATGTTTTTCTGATGGAATATTGAATCTGAACGCAAATTATAAATGAGAGACATGGGACTCGCTTGACTCAATTGTGTAATGATTCATAAGATTGGGCATGCAGAAGTTTTCATAATAATTTGAGTACTGTTATCAACATG
>JABUQX010132414.1:0-10000 GCA_015478945.1 Trachelipus rathkii
TATGGATATTTGAATAGACATCTATCTCCCTTCATATGCATGTCTGCATGGTTTTATCTCTTCTATGCATAAGCATGAAAAAAAAGTTGTTTAATCTAAAATATTATTATATTATAAAAGATAAATATCGAATAATAAATAAAAGGCATGATGAATAAATCCTCCTCTCATTGTACAAACCGTAATTTTTCTTTATGGATTTCCAGTATTGTTATCATAATTATACATCAAAATTACATCGAAGTATGTAAGTTCATACTTCTTCTATATCAGATGTTGTATGCATTCATCGAGAATATCTCCTTTGGTTTGTAATAAACACTGATATACCAGACTCTAAATAAACTAATGATGAACAGCCATGTTAGGTTCGTAAATATACCATACAGCACACAAACCACATAGCAGTACATACCAATGACGGTGTCCAAAGAGAACCCCAGATGTATGCCCCACCCCTTGAAATAGTCCTTATTTTTATGAACAAGTGTAGTAATATAGCTGTGTGGGTTCATGTCAGAGTTCCAGACTGGGTCGCTTGCGGGCGCCTTGCGTTTTGCTTTCACGTAGATCATTATAAATCTAGTGAATTATCTATGATATCTAATTTAGTGAAATGACAATTATTCCCTTTGTAATGTAAGTATTTATTATAAATATGATATACACTAGGTAAAAATAAAACACTGAATACAAATCAGATAATAGCACCGGCTTAGCCGAAATGATTGCGATTTTAAAATGAGTTGGGGTCTAAAAGATATAATAAAACACACCCGCTCAAATACATTCACAAAAGTTAATTTCTTCTCGTTTTGTTTGGCCTGGCATCAATCACACGAGGTCAAGCAGAGAGGATTACCCGACCAATCACAAGTAAGGAAAACATTTCCTTTTTACCACTTAACGGATCTTACCGATCCAGCATGCTTCAGCTTGAAATATATTTATAAAAGCAATAATACGTAACAATGATTTTTGTCTATACTGGAATTACCTGGTATTAGCTTAAATCAGCCTGGGATACAAAAAAAGGTTTATTCTAAATTTAGGCCTAAATTTAGGTCTAACGTAGTTATTACACCACATTTTACAGAAAGTCAGTTTGAAATATATTTTGACCTGAATTAGGCCTGAAACGCCCTAGGCTACAAAAAGGGATTATCCTAAATTTAGACCCAAAGTAGTTATTTCAACACATTTTTTTACAGAGAGAGGTCGCTCTCTGTATTCAAGAGTGGTTGTTGTGTTTTCGTGGATGGATTGTCAATGTTATAGATAATAATAATAATAATAAAGAAAATCCGAATTATTTAAAAAAATTCCTTGAAATATTTTTAGTTAACATCGATCGAATAATATAAATGTAGTAATTGTTATTTTTAAATAAAACTAATAATCACTGAAATAAAAACCATAAAAACTTAGCAAACTTTTTTTTGATTTCATATTATTAAACTAGCTGGCAATACTTCTAAGCATTTACTCTTGAGTCTGAAACGTGGCATAGCTTGGTGGTGAAAAGCAAATAACTTTTAATGACAATGGATTTATTTGTTTTAAGGTAATGTAAAATATGAGTGAATGGAAATGGAATGGAGGAATGGAATGGAAGGAATGGAATGAATGGAATGGAAGGAATGAATGGAATGAATTGAATAAGGAATGGAGGAATCCAGGGGAAGGAATCCACAGCAGGCAGGTCTGAGTGGAAAACGGAACATGAAAGCGGAACGTGCGGCATGGCGGTCATGGCGGCATAAGCGCAAGTGGCAGGTGGTGATCCGCAACGTAAGGTCTGAGGAACGTGGCGGTCATGAAGGAACGGCATAAATTACAGTGAACGTGCATGCAAGGTGGCAGGTGATCCGGCGGAAGAGCGCAACGGCGGTCCATGGGCGAACGTATGAAGGACCGCAGCGGCATATGGTCAGGCGAACGTGCGGCATTATTAACCAGTGAACGTAAGGTTCCAACGACGAACAACGAATACGATGAACACCATTAACAAAATCGGCACCAAAATCGAATTAAAAAAACAACGAATGACCAAAACCGAACACGAACGAATTGAATAATAGTCGAAAATTAAAACAATCAAACACCGGAATTTAAAGAAGAAGCTAAGAAAGAAGCAGTAGTTAAGAAAGTTAAAGCAGTACAGAAAGTTAAAGCAGCAAAGCAGAAAATAAAGCAGTAAAGAGTAAAACAGTGTGCCATTACCGAATCCCTGTTGAGGAGAGTAGGGTGGATGAGTTGATTTACTGATTTACTGGGTTTTACAGCATGTAATGGTTATTAATAACATGGAGTTAAAGCAGCAAAAACAGGAGAGTTAAAGGAAAGCAAAGCAGAAAGTTAAAAGCAGTAAAGCAGTGAAACATATTAATCCTTTAGGTGTTAGGTAACACCTCTATTGATTTACTGATTTACCGTTTGAAGGCATGTAATGTATATGAGTTAAAGCAGTAAAGCAGAAAGTTAAAAGCAGTAAAGCAGTAAAAGCAGTAAAAACAAAGCCTACTAATCCCTTTATTGCTGCAGGGTAACACCTCTATTGATTTACTGGTTTACTGCTTTAAGGCATGTAATGTATATGAGTTAAAGCAGTAAAGCAGAAAGTTAAAGCAGTAAAGCAGAAAGTTAAAGCAGTAAAGCAGTAAAACAAAGCCTACTCATCCCTTAGGTGTTAGGTAACACTTCTATTGATTTACTGATTACTGCTTTAAGGCATGTAATGTTAATGTTTTAATAAAATTTCGGTACAATTGTGGTAAAATAAAATGATTATATATCAGACACTCTGGTTTTTCTTCTTACATACAATTTTTTAAAATTTATAAATTCAAAAGTATTAATAAAAAATATAAAAGATGTCTGTAATGAGTTACAGTTTTAGGTTCATGAAAATGGGCCAAATAAAAATGTTTAAGCAGGGAAATAAAATGAATGACCTGTAAGTATATATTTTCATCTGTGAGGATATTGTCTTCGCGGGCGCATTTGTATTGAGTGCTCGGTGGCGCACGTGCGGCGGCGGTGAACGTGGAAATATTGCGGCCTGCGGCGCACGCGGCGGCGGTTACGCGGGAACGCGGCAGGATGCGCTGCGGACTCACCTGCGGGTGCGGGCCGGACGAATCATTTGCGCAAGGCTTGCCGGGTCCCTGGTAGAACTAGGTGAAGACATTAACATTAACTCTGTTCTTGATGAGGGTATAGATGAGCCATCAAAGATGAATCATCAATATAGATGAACAAAGACGACGTCATCAAAGATGAGTCATCAAAGATGAACTGTTGAGGTATCAATGCTGAGGCATTAATGCTGAGGGATCAAAGTTGGGATCAATGCTGAGGCATCAAAATATCGAGTGTGAGTGTAAGTGTATGTATCCGTGTGTGTGGGTGTGAGTGTAAGTGTATATAGGTTTAATGTAAGTGTCTATGGAGAGTGGGTGCTTATAAGTGTCATAAAAATACTAATCACAGTAGGAAGCATTCTAGCAGATTGTAATATACGCCATCGATTCTCATACCTATAACCTGGGCAGACACCCATAGTTGGGGCTATTAGGGTTCAGGGAGGCGAAAAGCGTTTGGAAAAAAGTGGCACTCAGTTGAATTGGCGTGGTGCACTCACTTTGGCACTGCGGCACCACCGGTAACCATTGGCACCTCACTTGAGCACCTACGATTGACTCACGGCACCACTGGCACTCACCCGGCGAATCACCTGGCAGACCATCCAATACCTGAGAACACTAACAGAACATCCCCAGATACTTCTACGGTGATTAGCGTCTATGGCAAATGTATGTTCATGGGTGATGTAAGCGTATAAGGTTCACAGTGTGCGTATAAGCGACAGGCGTGTATACAGCGTCATAGCGTGCAAGTAAATCCGTGCGTGCGTGTGCGTGCGTGTGCGTGTGTGTGCGTATGCGTGACGTGACCGAACATCGCACAGGCTGGTTCCCGTGCTGGGACCAAAAAATAGGGTACTGCAACTGATCCATGGAAGACCAGCTGGTTATCGAAAATTAGTTGCCAAAAAAAATTGGTTCGGCCAAAAATTAGGTTCCCGCACCAGGGTTCCTCAAAAAAAATTAGGGTTCCCCAAAATTGTTCTTTGTGTTTGGTGGGATAAAATATGGTTTCAAAATTTGTCTTTAAAAATTAGGGAGTTCTCAACAATAGAGCTCGTGAGTTCTGTTCGGTTCTCTCTGGGATGGGAACGGGAACAAAGGCAAACAACTGAGGCCCTTTCTTAATGCGCAAAATTGCCACCGAACAAGCCCGGAATTAAAAACTGGCAATCCGGTTCAGCGTCCTGTTCTGCGTCCGGGTTTCAAAATCCATTCCGCCGCCCACCAAAACAGCGGTGGCACCGAGCGTCTGCGAAAGCCACGCCGGCAATGCAGCCAAACAATGCCGTTTGCCGGTCTGCATGGTCGGCCCACTGTTACCCAGGTCCGTATAGTTCGGAACATGGTATGTGCCTGACTGTTCATCTCGTAAATCATCCATTTCCAAAGTATAATGGGTATTTTTCTTTCATGTTTTTTGCTGCTTTTCTAAACCTCAGCATCTGTTAGAGCTTTTATTTTATACAAAAATCCAAAATTAGCATTTAATTACGAATAAACTTTTTTCCTTCATATTAATTCAGTATTTAACGAATCCAAAATTACTAAGTACGTTTTCACTCTAAACTGGTCCTTTCCTGAAAATATATGATCATTCTCACTTTCTCCAGCAGTACGTTTTCTTTTCGGTGGTTGTGTTTCTGAAGAATAGCTATGGTCTTTTACAAGAATCTTAGCTTTTGTCTCAAAATCCTCAAATTTGTCTTGAACACCAGAGTATTTTCCTGCCATGTTACTGGCATTGTCGTAGCTTTGACCTCGACAGTCACCTATTGGAATCGTGTTTACTTTTAAAGTTTCTAAAATAACATCAGTCAGTGTGGCACTAGTGTTAATGTAAAATTAACATAACGTTATGTTAGAGATATGCATGAAAAAAAAAAAAAAAAAAAAAAAAAAAAAAAAAAAAAAAAAAAAAAAAAAAAATAAAAGCACTGATCACAGTGAGAGATATCTGTCGAATCTACGCTAATACTATAGTATTTTGCAATTTTCACCTCTGACACAATAGTAGCAAAAACCTTCCCAGCCATCAATTGAATAAACTCATTGCATGTTGTAGAAGACAGGTATGAAACATTACCTTTACCAACATTTCCGAAGCGCTAAAAATGGATCGAACTCTGCCAAAAGCTCAATACATCCAAGGAAATTGTTATTTTGAGGAGAGCCGATTATTTCATTTTCACCTCTAAAAGCAAGTCCACGTTGTGCAAGAAATTTCAAGACAGCAACAACTCTACGTAAAACATTTTTCCAGTATTCACATTCTTTTTCATACTGGGTGTGCAGCTGTGAATCAATATGTACTTGTTTTCGGGCTAATAATGTAGATTGGATAACACTTTCGATGGGCATCACTATTCTCATGTTCCAAGATACGGTTAGCATGTTTCCAGTCATTAAATCCCAGAGTGAAGTTACTGTCCTGGGTATTAAATAATTTGCACACAGAGCAGTACACTTTACCAGACGATTCTGAAAACAATAGCCACACTCACTCGTTTAATGGTCTCACCATTCGTAAGATGTCGAAAAAATCCACTGGGATTCAAATACCGAGTTCTTCCATCCTCATAAACTCTTACTGATTTTTTTAAACTAGTGTCTGCATCCACTTTTAGTTCAATATTTTTGTTAATAAATGATAAACGGAATTCATCAGTTATAATGCCAGGCTATGTGGTAGGGTCTTCATATTGTAGAGTATGAGTAGTAGTACTAGATGGCACTTCTGCTTCTGTACAGACTAAAGTTTCAGCGGAATCATCATCAGTTTTACCCGAAGTGTCTTCTTCAACAGCTAGAAATATAGTAGTTGTACATTCCGAAGCTGTACTGCAACTACTGACATTCTCAGTAGTTCCCTCAGCATGTGAGTCGGCTGTACCTGTCACAGAAGATTTAAATATGTCTGATATCTTCCGAGTACATGTCACATCCTTCAGTCGCCTTTCTTTTTTTTCTGTTTTATTTTTCCGTTTTTGCGCTCCACTTATGTACTTCTACCGATATCACGATCTCTTGCAGCCATTATCTATCTCTGAAAATGAACCTATAACTTTTGAAGCTTTTTATTCGACGAACTATAATCACTACTCACCAAATGACAAAAAAATTTTATAAGTAAACTGAAAACAGAAGCGTTTCATTTCGGAACGTTCTGACTCAGAATGATCCGAAACGTTTTATTTCGCAGAACTCTTTCGAATGCGTTCTCAAAGAAATGCAAGAAAGTTTCATAATAATATATATATATATATATATATATATATATATATTATATATATATATATATATATATATATATATATATATATATATATATATATATATATATATATATATATATATATATATATATATATGAAATTAAGTTGTACTCTCTTTGCACAGCTTTTCGAACGAGTTCTTAAGCGAAAATATAACGATTTGGAACGTTTTTACTTTGTTTCTTACACGTTCGAACTTTGATTTTGTGCTAAAAGAGTTCTCAAGATTTTCATTTTTATTTATATATATGAGCATATATATATATATATAGAGAAAGAGAGAGATACATATATACATATATCTGCATATAAATAAGTGAGAAAGAGAGAAAGAAAGAGTGATAGAGAGTATATGGGAAAGAGTAGAGAGTGGAGAGTGGAGAGTGGAGAGAGAGAGAGAGAGAGGAAAGGAAATCTATAGGTGGTTGCCTCTGACATTTCAATAATAATAATTATATAGATATTATATACATATATATATTTTTTTAAATATATATATATATATATATATATATATATACATATATATATATATATATATATATGCCTGTAGTAGCTGGCTCCACCTCCATATATATTATATATAAATCGGGATTGTATGAATTCGGAAATCTACTCATAAAATTTGAAGGAAAATGTCTAAAGTCAAATTGAAACTTTATTAATAAAGCAGCTTCACATATACTAAAAATTTTTAAAAAACAAAGTTCAAATCTTTGTAAACTAATAAACCCGAAGTAACCTTTGCTTATGTATAGTTAAATCTATTTAAACTAACCTAAACTCTAAAATAACCTTTACTTAACTTATATATACTGTAATTCTATTTGTATATTTATTTATTTCACTGCAATTGTTAAAAAAAAAAAAATGAAATAAAAACGCAAAATGGCCCCAAGAGATTCAACACTTTATTCGATTAAGTAGATTTAAAAAAAAAATTGCCTCAACTTGCAGGCGGATAACGACATGAGCTATATATATATATATATATATATATATATATATATATATATATATATATATATAGCATATATATATATATATATATATATATATATATATATATATATATATATATATATATATATATATATATATAGAAAGAAAGATAGATAGATAGATAGGATAGATAGATAGATAGATAGTGATAGATAGAGGGGGAGGGGAGAGAGAGAGAGAGAGAGAGAGAGAGAATAAAGACGGATGGAATTAAAATAGATGAAATGGAAGGAATATGGAATATGGAATGAAAGGAATGGAAGGAAGAAATGGATGGAAAGTAGGTATAAAGCGTCCACGCGTTCATATTTTCACACACATTTTTTCCCATCCTAAAAAATGTATAGGGCATGTGTTGTAAAGTGTCTGCAACAATCATGTTAGTTTGACATTTGGACAACTAAAATTTGATGACGTTCTTTTTTTCATTAAATAATAAATCATTGATGTTATTATAATAAGATGCAGTTTAATTTCTTTAATATTTAATCCCACTAAAAAAAATAAAGAATGAAAAATAATAAATAGCTGTAACACTAACCGTAAAAGTCTGTATAAAATGGTGGTTGCGCCAACCTGCAACCAGGCCACGAGCCGCTCCCTGATACATATATATATATATATATATATATATATATATATATATAGGCATATATATATATATATATATATATATATATATATATATATATATATATATGTTTTGATCACAAAACCCAGAAAATGAGCAGTTTTGAAATTTTGAAATATTTTGAAAAAAGCGTCTCTAAAAAATATGTTACAGGTTTCTAAGGCAATTCCTCAGTGCTGGGCCTGGGCTAAAAAGATCGACGATCCATGTCTGATCTGACGCTCCGGATCTTTGCCGGATCTTGATTAAGCGCCGGATTGATGCAAACGCGGGGCTCGCGATGAGCTACGCGGTTGATCTTCGACGCGTTGATCTTATCGCGCGTTGATCGCGATCTGACGCGCGCTGATCGCTCTGATTCCTCTCCTCTAATATCTTCTTTCTGGATCATCTCTCTTCTGATCTCTCCTCAATATATTCTCTTCTGGATCTTCTCTCTCTGATCTCTCTCACTATCTTCTCTCTTCTTTCTGAATATTCTCTCATCTGGATCTCTCTCCCTCCACTCTCCTTCTGGATCTTCTGTCTTTCAATGCACATATATATACATATATATATATATATATATATATTACATATGCATATACATATTATTATATATATATATATATATATATATATATATATATATATATAAGAGAGAGAGAGAGAGAGAGAGAGAGAGAGAGAGAGAGAGAGAGAGAGAGAGAGAGAGAGAGAGAGAGAGAGAGAGAGAGAGAATTTAATATGAAATAAAGGTACGCAACATATGAAATAAATTAGGCATCAGTTTCCACTACCCGTTGTACCACCAGGGTGTGGGACGTGGACCCAACTCTTATGCACCCCCAACCCCCCCCCCCCACCATGCACCAAATCAACCTTTCCCCCCCCCCTCTTATGCACTACAGCAACCTTTCTCCCCAACCACCACCAATACCGAAAAATAGTAAGTTTTTTCAATTCATTTATGTTAATAAATGCAATTAAAAGGCAATGAAATTTAAATTATTATTTGTTTATTTTTTACATTATTTATATTTGATTGCTTATTTTGATCTATAATTTAATTTAATTTAATTTAATTTTTTGCTTTATTATTTTATATTCTCCATTTTATTTAAATTTATTTTCTTTTATTTAATATTTAAACTTAAAAATTGGAAATTTTTTATTTTGAGTTTGAAATCTTGTTCTTGATTTATAGGCAATTAATCTGCATGAAATAAGCCACAACATCCGGGGATGTGGTTGGGGTTGAGATTGCTGGTATTGAAAATGGCGCGTATATCAATCAGCAAATGCGGATGTGAATATCCGGTCTATCTCTATTATATAGGGCCAGATCTCGAACCCTCTTCAGGGTCCAAAGTATCAATTAAATAGAAAAGTTTCCCTCCTTGAGTAGGGCAATGTCCGTGGATGTAAACTTTTTAAATTTACAAAATTTTATATGATATATATATATATAAATATATATACCCAATCTTAATACAAGGAAAGAGAAAGAGGAGAGAAAGAGAGAAAGAGAGAAAGAGAGAGAGAGAGAGAGAAAGAGAGAGTGAAAAGAGCAGAAAGAAAGAAGAGTATATAGAAAGAAAGAAAGAGCAGTGAAGAGAAAGGGATGCACTGATCTCTGGCTTGTCGGAGTCTTAAAGATTCTCACTCCAGCTGTTTTTCCGCTGAGACCTATATTTTAAAAGGTGTTTTGAAAATAAAAAATAGTTATAACTCATTGAAAGTAATTATGAGACATTTAATGAAATAAATTTATTTAGAAGAACTGATTTATACAAAAAGTGTAAAAAAATTATTAATTAATATTTTGTTGCAGCGATAATATTAAGTCCAACTAATAACTAATATTATAACTATAATAATATATAATAATATGAATATGCCTATATGACACCATTACTAAGTTGACTAATTATTTTGATTAACAACTTAAAAGGATTTGATATCCA
>JABUQX010132414.1:12500-42043 GCA_015478945.1 Trachelipus rathkii
TCTTTAAATATTGAGTACTGCCATAAAAAATTGAAGAAGCGAAGACTTATATCCGGAATCTCAGATAAATTTGGTTTTCCGTGTGGTATGAAATTCTAGATTACCATAATGATAAAGATGGAACTCCCCTCCAAGTAAAACGCGTGGCACTGAACAACCACTTGAGATTTCAGAAAAGGTCTTATTCAACGAAATCATTGATATGACAGTCGTATACATTGATGAAAGATTTTCCTCATTGAATAATTTGAACTTTGTGTCTAAACTAATTCCTCAGAGGTTTACTGAATATAAGAGGAATTACTTTGTTTCTACAATTAATATTCTAAAGGACTTACATTCAGACCACTTTTGAATTTCGTCAGGCTGAAAATATAGCATCATCGTACTTTATATTCCAAGTGAAGATTGTTACATGCCATTAATTATAAATAATAATAAATATAATAATATACTATATATTATATATAGTATACTATTATACTTATATATATTATAATATATATATATATAATGTTATATATATATATATATTATTATATATATATTAATATAAAATAAAAATAAAAACAAAAATATTATATATATATATATATATATATATATATGTTGTTTGGACTTATGGTATAAGTCTGACTTTAATTTTTTGAGGTGTCTCTTTAGATTTGAGGTGAGAGTTCAAAATATTACGAGGGCACTTTTCTTATTGAAGTCTATAGCATTAGAAGTTTTGAAAGAAGAAATTTATCGATTTTTCTGATTATTATTTTTACACTCTTTATTATATAATTTAGTTGATAGGACGATTATCGAATTTATGCTCGATGACGATGCCGATCAGATTATAGTAAATTTATTTGAGATGCGATGCGATGGCCGGATGACGATGACGAAAGTGACGATGACGATGACGATTATTTGAAAAAAAATATTTAAAAAAAATTCTCTCTCTCTCTCTCTCTTCATATATATTATATATAATATATATAATTATCTATATATTTTATTTATTACTATTTTAGTATATATTACTATTATATTATATATATATTATTATATATCATATATATAATTATATATATAGATTAATAATATATAATAATATTAATATGAAGTCTGTAGACTGCGGGGTCAGGGGGTCAACCTCCGAAATTATTTAAGCGATCAAAACTTTTTGGATTCCTTAAGTCTCTAATAATAATAGATAATAAGTATAATAATAATAATATATAATATAATAATAATAAAAATAATAATACATAATAATATATATAATAATAATAATAATAATAATTAAATCAATAATAATAATATATAATAATAAATAATAGAAGCAATATTTAATATATAAATAGAATAATATAATAATAACTAAAATAATAATATATATAAATATAATAATATAATATAATAAAATAATAAATATATAATATAATACTCTCATAAAGATACTCACATCACTCTCTCAATAATAATAATAATCTAATAATAAATAATAATACTAATCATAATAATAAATAAAATAAATAATAATAATAATAATAACAAGTATAATACATAATACATAATAATAATAATTAATAATAGATATATAATAATATATATAATATCATAATAATAATAATATATATATAATATAATATACAGTAATGAATACTATAATTAATGAACAATGAAAAGTATTTATATTATCCGGAAATGAGGAGACATAGTTTTGTGGGTCCGTAAAGATTTTCTAGGTCATTGTGGTTGTTCTTTATAATATGATATAAATATTTAGACGCAGGGACTTAAATGTAAGGTTTCAAGTTTGCAAGATGATAGAAAATTGGCTACTCAGTTAGGAATAATGCAGGGTGTACTAAAATATTTAAAAGCTTAAGGAGGGAGCTGTAAGTCTGTTGATCAAGGGGCTAGAGTTCATTCGTATCTTCAAACTAAATTATTATTCTCTCCTCATCAAACCCAGGTTTGATCGCGCTTGTTCTCCTGGCCATTCGGCTAGAGACAGTGCGTATCCAGGGTGGACAATCTCGTCTCTTCCAATCACTCTCGCCAAACCATTTTCATTCAGCTATAGAATCGTTGCAGGAATACTCTTCGACGAGCAAGCGGGCTTTCATCAACGAAAGTGCGCTAAACTTCTTGGTTCTCCTACTGACAAATCTTTCTGGCCCATCTTGCCAAAAACATCGTCTAAGGCCACTTCTGTAAATTCCCTTTCTCTGATGTTTAGTTGTTAATTCTCTAAACTGAAAAGGCAATTCTCTTATCGCCTCTATTTCACTAAGTTCAACCATAGACGATTTCTGAGCATTATTCTCTCCTGCCTTCTCTCCTCTCAGGTGATACTAATGTCGTTGGCGGGCTGTGATTAGATTTGATCGGGGTGCATAGGCCCCTGAAACATGCTACTCGAGGATAGGAAGAGCGGATGGCCCGATGCATTCCCTCCCAAGTATTTGAGGGAAATGTGGCTTCGTGCCATCCCGCCCCCTCCGTTTCAAACTATCCTCCCAATAGTCTCATACTAGACTATTCCCTCAGATGTTGGAAGCTGCACATATCGCAACCTATTTCCGAAACAAGGAGCCCGTTGATTCTTCTAATATCTTGCTATAGTATTTCTATGTATTACTTTCTAAAATCTTTGGAAGCCCCGTCTCAACATCTGACTTTTCAGATTATCATGGAAACCAATTCTCTTCTTTCCGATAAGCAGTAACGCTTTCAGCGCGTCGAGTTCTTCTGGGAGATTAATTCCTATCTAACCGATTTTATGGTTTCAGCTCTTAGGAATACCGGAGTACTTGACGTGGTGGGCGCTTGACATCTCAAGAATTTTGAAACCGATGTATCGGACGCGTTAACTCCGCTCTACCAAGCTCCCATCCTTTCGGTTTCCTCTTTCTCTTTGGCTTAATTATGTCTAGCTTTCTTTCAAATCTCAAAATATCGGCTGTGGTTGATCGGGGCGATCCTTCTTCTTTTTCTGTCAATAGTGGGGTGTTCTCAGGGTTCTGTCTTATCTCATAACTTTATCCTACTTTCATTTAATAGACTTCTCCTGCATCTACTCTCCTCACTCATAATAGATGACTCGACCCTTGCATTCTTCGAACTATTTCAGTTTGCTTCCTCTTAAACTTCTAAATTGCCTCTGTCTTAATCTTTCCTGATGCTATTCTTGCTGACCTGGATAAGACTTTCCGGATGGGTCGTCTCAACCTTGTGAAATCAATTCTTTAAAAACCCAAGCTTCTGCGAATACTCCTTTTCTAAAAATGCATTCGTAACGTTTCGCTCTTTTCGACGGTTCTCGTCTCTCCTGCTTGACAATACATAAACATCTTGGCCTAAGCATATAAACCCAAAATGTCTTCGAAACTCAAATGTAACAAGGTTTGCTAGGGCGGCCTCCAAAAAACTGGCGGTTCTGTTTAGACTGCGAGACTTTTTTCCTCTTTTCAGTTGCTCCGCTATTCAAAGGTCTCATCCGCCCTTGTAATGGAGTGATCTGCCTCTAGATATCCGCGGGGGAGCGCTCTGTTTCCCCGGCTTTTAGGATAGGGTAGACGTCAAGGCCAAAAGGCTTAAAACTGTTCTTGTTGGTGCTTTATTCCTATTGCTAAATAGGCACCGGCCAGCGGCAAGTGCTGAGGGATTGATCCATTGGCGGTACACATATACACCTTTACGACGCACTCAGTAGCAACAAGGAGTGCTGTATCTGGTGTTGAATAATTTGTGTTGATTTGCGTAACCGTGCAGGCTTAGTTTCGCCTGTGGTGCTTCTTCTTTCCGCCACCTCTGTTTTGTTGGAATTCTTATTCATCTTCATGCATGTCCCTGGCTGTATTTAAATCGTCCTCATTAAGCCTGGCGTCTGTAGCTCATCTGCGTATTTCGCTAGGAGTGAACTGTTGAGCGTACTACATCCCTCCTTGCCTAGGCGCTCATGGGACTGTGAACTGGTGGTGAGAATGAATAAAAAAAAAAATCTTAGGTGGGCAGATATGTGGCAATGAACTAACTCCCACTACACCCCTCCAAAACATCATTCAGATTATCGAAGAAAATCGCACTCTTCAACATTCCCCTCAGATGGACCATATATGCAACCACAACATACTTTTACTCATTCAAACTTAAATTATAACTTTTAATAGAATTTAGCTCACACACACAAAATCTACCATCGCTCTCTACCACAAGTCATTTATTCAGAATTGCATCTTGCTACTCCAAGATTTCAAATATAACACAACAAACCTTTCACACACACACTCATTTTCACCGTTATCCTTCCATCTTGTTTTTCAGTCACGCAGCTAGCGAAATCAATTTTGCCCTTTCTTAAATGCATCCATCACCCCTCCTCTTCTCCTACAACATTTATTCCTCTAGAATTCATGTAATCCATATGAATTCATACAATTTTCGCCGAAAGAATAGAATGCCGCATTATAACGGCGATCACAGCCCTTCTCTGAGCTAGTGTATTAGCATTCCCTGGCAAGATAAGCAGGTAAGTGGGCAGGCCCAACCCACCAACCATACTTAGTTGTTCTACAGACACGCAAGACATACGAATGATCGGACAATTTTTTTCTCCCGCCACATAAGGTTAAGGATAGAGGATTAGAGGTGATACGGAATTCGGTGCGCCCGGAATTTGACATTTTCTTGTTCCGATTTCGGTTCGCGCAGACGGATTATTAATCTATTCTGAGAAACATTTGATGGAAGAGTTTTATTTTTACAGTAACTTAGCCCATCTTTTTACAAAATATAATAGTATACTTGTGTAGACATTGCATCTATGTAGTATATTCTCATACTTACAGTGATTATTAATAAAGTTGTACTTGAAGTGATGAGATCTAATTATAGAATATTAAGATATTCTTCAAACTCGCTGTTAGGCCAATGAGCAGTTAAATTAATAAAGACGCCGTTTGAATATTTAGTGTCCATATATCTGTAGTAATTGATATCTGATCAGTGTTAGATAACTTATTGAATTTTAATTATATTAGTATGAAGTTGGTGAACATACTTCCTCTACCAAATTTTTCTACTAGGATAACAATTATTATTAGTCTGAAGATGGGCCCGGCATCAAATGCTCTATGAATAACTGATCTTCTAGTGATTGTGAAGTGGACTGTTACTCATATGCAAATAAAAATTAATTATTTTCTCCTGATTGAATGTGATTTGGAGCGTCATTGATTAATGCCAAATTTTTTTGGGGAAGAACCTTTATCATCAAGACTCACTTGTTTCAAGGCTTGGATCTTTTTCGCTATTTTGGGGTGTCCTCTTTTCTAGAAAATACAGGATTCCCCCTTTTACTATTCAAATTTTTGGACTTCCAGATATTCTCTTGCGGTGATGATTTATCCTGTATATGTTTATGAAGTGGCGTTGTTTTAAATGTTTTTGGTGTAGTACCTCGTTTTATTTTTCTGTGGCATAATTTTGCACACATATGCTATCGATTTTGCAACATCATTAACAATAAAAAATCTTTTACGAATGATGGCATTTTTAAAACAATTTTGCTAGTACGAAACAGATAATGACGCAAGTCGAAAAGTAAAGCCCAGCCTTACGCGCACGTCCCTTTTAATACTTGTATAGTAGAATTCGTCGCAGTCAGCAATCCACCTACGAGCTTCAAACGGGCGCGACGGACCATCACTATGTTAGGGTTCATCCCCCTGGCCGATGGGCAATATACCCCTCCCAAGCGTCGCATTCACTTCTATTTATGCACTTTTCTTCTCGATCTGCAAACTCACAATTCTCTCCTCCAAGCATTCCTTTACTGCTCAATCCAACTTTCCTTGAGTCTCCGCCGGTTCCGACATTCCTAAACTTCAACCAACATATCATTCACTTAACCACGACTATACCATTCATTACTTCCCCACTACCAACATCTAACGTACTTTCATTTATTCTCACTTTATCTTTCTCACGGATACTTCTTAAAATACAGTTCATCATCCTCATTTTTTTATTCTTCTACCTAACAGCCCCTAAGATTGATCCTCCGGCCATTAAACTTTCAGAGTCATAGCTACATCTTATTCCAGACGATATTCTCACTACTGCATTAACAGGTAACAACATAAACCACATGTAAGAACCTAGGCACTCAGACTTAGATCCTCTATATCACCGCAACGTTTAATTGCACAGCCAACCTTCCTGCCATTCACAGAACTTTTCTACTCCACTTAGCATCATCGTTCTTTTCTATGCCAACATTATCCTATATTTAAAACTTTTTAGATTGTATTGTTAGTTTTACTAGAAGTTTTTTTTAAATTTGGTTTAGTCATTGAAGCGTAGTTTGAAGATTTCTTTCTATACAGATTTGGTTCAATTTATACGGACGAATAAACTTGACTGGAGAGTTCTAAAAATATTATTATATTTTTGAGGGCTAGAAATTGCGTCCTGTAATCATCTTATGGTGAGTTATGATAATTGTGGAGTTTATAAGAAGACGAAAAAGAAAATGTTTTCAGAGTTTTAGGCTTTAAGCATGATCATACTTTTAACGCTGTATGGTCTTAAAAAATTGAATCTTTTTTTTGTTCTGGCATTCATGTCCCAAGAACCCATGATGGCGACAGAATTTATTTCAACTTCTCGAAAAATTTCCCACGGAGAAATATGAATCTCTACGTAAAACTTTAAGTTTCACAGAGCATCAAGCCTATGTTCAACTTAGGCGAAATCTTGTCTATGAAGAAATTGCCAGCTTAATAAATTTATTAACTGTGCATATATCCACAATACTTCAGTTGCAAACGTTTAATTATAAACCATTACAAAATTTTATATAATAAAGAGTAAAATAATCAGAAAAATATCGATCAATTTCTCTTTCAAAACTTCAGTATGCTAACTAGCTGTCAATAAGAGAGAAGTGCCCATATCGTAATATTATTGACTTCACCTCAAATCTAACAGCACTCCAAAAATTAAGAGTCGCCGATCCATCAATCAAAACAAACTGTCACTTCATTTAAGCACACAGAAGATGCTTTTTATCAGATGACCACCATCACGTTGGTGTACCTAACCTTTACCTGTGAGTGACAGACTGTACGGGTCGACAGATAATCTGTGTGTAAACCGACGATTGATGTTGTTCCGACAGGCGCATATCAAACTCGCTACACCGTCTCAAATAATCTTTGAAAATTTCACACGGGGGCGGCGCGTCTCGCGCTCTATGGGTCCAGGCACATGGTAAATTTATCAACTATAGTATTTTTTAAAACATTACATATTTATACGGCATGTGAAGTCCAAAAAAACTTCAAATGCGGGAGGCCTTCTACAATACTCAAACGCCGACGAGACTTATAATGTTATTGTTTGTCTGTTAGCTAATATCACTATTTGATGTTATTCTTAGTTAGAAATCAAATAAGACCTTTTGCTTACAAAAATATAATTCCTTCTGACAGATGTCTCAAGGTAAGGGACAGGAAACGCGTACGGGAAAACTAACATAAATATAATCTTTTCTTCTCTGATAATTGTTATTCCTCAAGAATTTTTAGGAACTTAAATTATTAGTATAGAAATAATATTTAAGAACTGTTGGAAATAAAATCAAAAACTTTTATACGATCAAAGGCTGATGTTAGATTTCCTGAAAATCAATAAATATATAAATGAATAATAAATAATAATATATGATATAATATAAATTAATGATAATAATAAATAATAAATAATATAATAAATATAATAGTATAATAATAATATAATAATAATGATAAAAAGAATAATGATAAATAATAATAATAATAATAATAAATAGATAATAATAATAATAATCATAATATAATAATAAAATAATAAAAATACCTAAACGCAGTTTTTCACCCAGAGAACAGTAGCTACCTACCCAGTGCAGTGCAGTGACTGAAATGGTTTCTGTGAAGGATACATAAACCAAGGTACATAAAAAAAAAACTTGAGCATAACTCCAAAAATTACAAATTCCAAATTCTGATTGACATTTTATTTTATGTTGTTTTCTAGGATCTTCAAGAGATTTCTAACCTCGGACTATCTACTACTACCAAAACTACTACTATAACCTAACTACTGACTACTACTTAACTTACTACTTTAATAACTTACTACTTAATACTACTAAACTTATTGCACTACATGAGAACATTTATAAAGGAACTCTGAATAATGTTTTGTTCCTGAATATGTTAATGGAAGGTGTCAAAAAAAACTCTGTAAATAAAAAAAGAAATCACTTCAGATTAACATTTTGTACACATTTTTAGATTTTTTTCCAGAAAACAATGTGACTGATTTACATCGGCACAACGTTGTCTCAATGTTTATAGATTAGCGAATGATAGGCAAAAATCGAATCAATACTTCAAACTCTAACGATGGGCCAACGTTGGTTTAATAATTTAATAATTATGGCACAACAATGAACCATAGTTGGTTCAACAAAGGCAGACCCAAACCAAAGCAAAACTACTTAGCATTCATCAAAACGATCCTCCCCTAGCGAATAGTATCTCAACTTTAGTGTTCAGTTCATTTCCAATATTGATAAAATCTATGAGAATAGCTCTGCTTGAATGAATTTTAATTTTACATACATTCTTACCGCGTAGTCATCTAGATCGCGCCACCTCTAGCGTGTTATTTCAATCTTAACCATAGTTCGCTTTTGATGTTGTCCTCAATTTTAAGAGACCAAAGAGAACAGATTGAAAGTTGTTCGATTGAGTCCTCATGCTAACAGCGTAGCCGCCTAATTCGCGAGACCTGTTCACAATTTGGTGTATATGTGTACATTTTAACTCTCACTCGTGTGTTGGGTTTGGTTAATCGCGCATAAACTCTCAACCATAAAAGTTTGCTTTGGTTTGGAAGTGCCTTAATGGTGATCCAACAACGGTCCAACATTGATTCAAAATTTTCAATCCAATAACGAGCCAACGCCAACCAACATTTGCATAATTGAAAACTCATTAAGCCAACGGTGTACCAACGCTCATATCTTACAATGAATTGCTGATCAAAATTATTAATAAGAGCATCTCAAAACAATTTACAAGAAATAAAGAAATAATAATAATAATAATAATATATCATAATATAAATAATAATTATAATAATAGAATTTAATAATAATATAATCAATAGTAATAATATAATATTATAATATTAAACAAAATTAAATTAAATAATAATAACTTTAAATTCTATCTTCGTTTTTCTGTTCTGAATAATAATTTTTATTTTATATAATATAGTTTATATATATATAATATATATATATTATATATAATATATTATATATATCTATATTATATCTATATATATATATAATTATTATATATTATAATATATATTATAATAATTATATATATATTATATATATATATTAATATCTATTATTATCAGACATTTCATCAAACATACTAACTACTATAGGGAGAGACTATGTTTTCGAGTGTTTGTGTGTATCGATGGAGACCGACGGGAAGTGTTGTAATATTAAAATATATTAATAAAAACAAGATTGATTAATTCCTATTTTTCTTTTATTTTAGAGCGCGAAAATTTATGGAAAAATTGACAAAATCTTATGAAAAGTTGCCGGATTCGCAAGATAGTGTTACCGTAAATTTAATTGAAACTATAAATTTAAAAATCGTTACTAAACATTATATGAATTTATAATAAACCTGAAAAAAGAAAACTCATATTCAATTTTAGGAAAAGAAATTGGATTAAAATAGTTTTCCATTTTATACATTCTCGATACAGTTAATGTCGCTGAAGTTGGGTAATACTATCTTGCGAATCCGGCAACTTTTCATTTGACTTTGCCATTTTTTTCCATCTGGCAACTTTTAAATTTCAAATTTTAGGAGTGCTGATAATAGCGTTATGCCGCGCCGCATCTAGATTATTTTAAATATCTCTGGGTGAAATGGTGAATCATGAGGGATATTTTTTTCTTTTGGGGGAGGGGTTAAACTTCTGATAATAATAAAAATAACTATTTATAATAATAAAGTGTTACAAAATAAAATTCTCTTTAAACCTAAATTACCTGAATAAATAATATAAATTATTATTAATACAAGAAAATATATCTTATCAAATAAAACATAAAAATGATAATAATAATAATTGTGATGATGATGATGATGTGACATAGCTACTGGTGATTATTAATTATTATTATATTATTAATTATTATTATGTATTAATTAATTATTATTATTATTTTATATTTTATTATATATATTTATAGCTATTATTGATTATTGTTATCTATTAATTATTATTTTATTATTATTATTATGATTAATTTTAGTATTATTTAGTATTTATTATTTACTTATTTATTATATTAATTATTTTATTTATTAATTTACTACTCTTTTACTACTACTTCTACTACTACTCACTAAACTAATATAATAATAATTAATAATAATAATATAAATAATAATAATCATATAATAATATAATTAATAATAATAATTAATAAATACATTGATACTAATACATGCAAAATTGACTAGGAAACTTATTTGGGTATTTTGTTCATAGAATTTAAGGTAGCCATCCCTGAGCGCAATGGACTAGAGGTATATATGATTACCTATATTAACTGCTAAATTACTACTACTAACCTACTACTACTACTCTGACTGACTACTACTAATAATAAAATCATTACTAATTATCCTACAACATATTATGATATAATAATATATATTATATTATCAATCATAACTAATAATATTAATAATAATAATAAATTAATAACTAAACATAATAATAAATAATAAGAAAAGCGTATAAAGATCTACAATAATAATAATAATATAATAATAATAACTAATAATAATAATAATAATATAATATACATTATATATAATATTGATAATAACTGCAATAAAATAATAATTAATCAATAATATATATTATAAATAATTATTATATTAATCTTAAGGTTACAGGAGCTACCCCTTATAAATAATAATAATACATAATAATAATGTATATCGTCTGTTCTTATATTTTTCTATCTAGCTAGGATAACTGGTACTCTTGTATTATGTATATTATATAGATAGTGAGCGTGTATATGATATTATTATAAAAAAATTCCATAATTAATGTTAATGCTTAAAAAAATTAAAAAATTAAAATAAAAAATGGGGGAAATTGGTGAAAATTGGATACCTTTCCAGATGATGATGATGATGATGAATGAGATTTGTCGCTAGACACCCCATCCTCCATAAAATTAGCCTAAATAATAAAACCCTCATTCAAATAAGATTTTCAACCTCAAGTAACCGAGAGAGAGAGAGAGAGATGAGAGAGAGAGGCGAGAAAGGATAGCGTGTAGAGAAAGAAGAATGAGCTAGACGATAGAGAGAGAGAGAGAGAGAGAGAGAGAGGAGAGGAGAGACGAGAGAGAGAGAGGAGAGCGAGAGAGAGGATCGTCCCTCTACGTTATGTATTATTTTGGGTTATCAGGTAGATGTAAAACAGGAAATTTATTTAATTCCTGTAAATGTGTCTCTCGCCATACTTAAGCATGTTTCTACTTCACACGATTCCTTCAGTTATTGATCTCATGCAGGTCGAAATTTTAACACATCATGTCATATTTTCGCGACTTTTTTCTCTTACTCTTCTTTCGGTGCTTACGCTTTTTTCTCTTCTCGACTCTCGCGAAATTTTCTGCCTAAGAGGTTGACTCTCGGCATTCATCATAATCGCCTCACTGCAACTTCCTCTCTGGAGCTCCTCTTCTTTTTTCGTCCCCAGCAATCATATCAACGACTCACGGTATATCTATATCGCTTTTATCTCCTCTTACGTCTCCGTCTCTCTCTCTCTCCTCCACTTCTCTCTTTTTATTCACTCTTCCAATATTATTTATATAAATAATTTTCTTACAAATAATAATTAAATAATAATAATAATACATGTAATAAGTAATTATATATAATATAAATCATTATATATATGAAAGTTCTGCATAGATTGTTTAATAAAGAGAAAAGAAAAATAAATTAACGTTTTTGAGAGAAAGATAAATTTTGGTCAATCATAATTATGGAAAGTATCTTCTTTTGAAAAGTAAAAACAAAAAAAATTGAGGAGATAAAGATTTAATTATAATATTGAAAAATATTTCAACATATTTTCTTTTTATTATTATTTTTACGTAATCGTTGAAGACTTTCAAGTAATTTTAACAAGTGAAAAGTCCTGACTCATATAACGCTTGCATACGCTTGCATAGCGCATGTGATAAAGGACCTGACTCGTCGTGTGGGCGAAGAGTTTTGTTGCGATTCCAAGAGTGAAGAAACTCTCTAGAAATGTTGCAAGATTTCGTCTTCGATTAAGGGTATAAGAGTAAAACGTGTGAAATTCATGAGAGAGAGAGAGAGAGTAAGATGCTAAGAGTAGAATTAGTTAATGTAATAGATATAAGTTAGTAAGGTATGATGAGAGGTTTATAAATGTAATTATTAATTTTATATAGAGACAGAGGAGGAGAGAGACGAGAGTAAGAGAGAGGATGAGAAAGAGAGTAGAGAGAGTGAGCAGACGCAGAAGTGAGCTTAGTATATTTTATTATATGAGAGAGTAAGCTAATAGACTAAGTTAGTTCTGAGACTAGATTAATAATTTTAGATAGATGGTAGATAGGTAGATTAGATAGATAAGATTAGGTAATATGATTTGATATGATTAAGATTAGGTATGAAGTTGAGAACAAAATTAAGAGAGAGATAAGAAAAGAGACTGACTCATGAGAGAGAGAAAGGTAGAGAGAGTAGAAGAGAGAGAAGAGAGAGAGAGAGAGAAAGAGATGAGAGAGTAAGAGAGAGGAGAGATGAGAGGTACGAGGGAGCAAGCGAAATTTTATGTACCTTTGAAAATTATCAAATTAGATTTATGTTACATTAAAATTTAATTACTGTTTATAAGAGTAATTGAATCATACTATATATTGGCCGAAATCAGTTGAATTGTTTATAAATAATTAATTAAATCATTCAATATTTATTCAGAATTACTCAATCACTCCACTAAATCTGATTGCTCCAGAAATTTTATAATTATACTGTGCTCTTTAAGCAGCATATTCAATCTTACAATTTTGTCGCTCACTAACTACACCTATTGGCTTTCAACCTCTTCCATAATATATTAATTGAATTAATGTATCCTTTTATTCTACTGAATTAATACCTCCTTCCTTTAATTTGTTTTACTTTATTTATTAGCTAACTTTAAAGTTTATTAAAAATGACAATCATGAGTGGGAATTTGTTATCATCATCCTTAGGCTAGCTGTACATTTGCTACTCTTTATAACACGATAACTAGATTATATTGACTAATATAATTTATCTTAATTATACATATAAAATAAATTTTGATTTGAATTGAATCATATTATAGTAAAAAAAAAAAATACCAGCTATAGTTAATTCCTAAAAATTTAGATGGACTCTCCAACCATGCTTTAATATATACCTTTGTAATAATTATAATTCTCCTATAATAAAAAATTGCTGACATATAATTTAAAAAAAATATTTAGTTATAATATTGACCGTTATTACGTTACCTCAAATTATACCTATTTTATCTTATAGATTTAATGAGTGAGAATTATTTTGCTTATTTACGTAAGTATTTTTAATACATAAATCTTCATTAGCTAATGAATACTAATATATAAGTGATTTTGAGTGGAGGGATGTTTGACCGGAGCCACCTATAATAAGGATTTATTTGCTCAACATAAGGATGCACCAAAAGTAAGCGTCACACTACTCATATATAATTTAGTGAGTGTTTAAGGTGTACTATGTATGGTGAGTGAAGTGTATATTATATAGTATAAGGTACTATATATATATTATATATATCAACCATTGTTATATATATATATATTTAGTATTAATACTTACTAAATATAAAGTTATTACGAAAATCTTATTTATTGTCGCCCGTCTAGAACGAACATAATGTATTTTATAATCGCAAGCTAGGCGCTGATTATCGGTACAATACTCTACGTAATATTATATGCCTGAATAGTTAGTATATTATTAGCGGGAATATATAATATTATGCCAACTATTAGCCATACAATAAAAACAGACAGTGAGAAATGTGGTAGTAATAGTTAGTATATATTATACTTATGGCAGTAAATTTGTATAGTGATAGTTAGTTATAGAGTATTAATATATAAATATTATAGATAATTAAATTTATAAGTATGTATTATATATAGTATAGTATAATAAAATAATATATATTATATTAATATAGGTAGATTGGAATAGGGGTCTATAGTACGTATAGTGTAATATATAAGGTATTGCGTAAGTATAGTTGATATAATTATATATCAATTTATATATTATGAATTAATACTATAATATTATATATTAGTAGTATTATATTATAATATATATTTTATATTTATATATGTATATATATAATATAATATTATTACTATAGTATATATATATAATTTATAGTATACTACTATATATATTAATCTTATATATATATATATATATATATATAGTGTAAATATATATTTTTAGTATAGCTTTTATATTATATATATATATCATATATATATATATATGAGTTATATACTTAACTTATATAATATATTATATATGATATATATACATATACTTATATACTTAATATACTTATCCTAATTATTATAATATATATTATTATAATATATTATAATATATATATTAATATATGTCATATATTTATTAATTAATATTATCTATATTATAGTATAATTTTTATATATATTAAATTATATATAATTAGTTATATATATAATATATATCATTTCAATATATATCTGGTGATATATATCGTAATATTTAATAATATTATAATTATTATATAGTATATTATATTATATTATATTAGTATATATAATAATCATTTATTATTATATATTTAGTATTTATATTATATTTATATTTAAGTATTTAATATATATATATAATATTATATATATATATATATATTTTTATATTAATAGTATAATATATATATATATATATATATATATAAGTATTATTATAACTTTATTTTACCATATTATATATATATATTAGTATATATATTATGTAGTATAATCTAGTATAGTTTACTCGCTATTGATTCTTTTTCATTATTGTCGTATCTTCCGTACGTCCACTGTGATCAGAAAATCTTCGTTTTTTCGATAAGAAAATACTAGACCGCATTCTCTACTCAAGACGCATTTTCTAAATATTTGTCTAATTACTACTAGCAACTCTCAAGTGGTTCTCTCTCAACAATTGGAATATCTATGCTTACCATCATATGTTTATATTAATTATGAAAGCTCCAATGATCTTCTTTGATATTATATATTTTGTGTGGCTTTAAAACTTTCGTTATAATACATATTTTCCTATGAGTTGTTAACAAGATGTAGTCGTTCAATCTGGCTAAATATATACCTAGCTCCTGTGATATCTATATTTTGAATTTCATGTATCTAAATAAATCTATTTTGTGCGCATGCTTATTATATTTAAGGTGATTAAAACATTCCATATATCGAAGAGTCTTTCATTTTGGAACATTACTTACTTAACTATATTTTAAGCATTTGTTCGGCCGTGGTGCTTAAAATTATTTGGTAAAACTATATGAAGAAATGCTGCAAAATTAATTATTATATAATTTATGATTTAGGATAGTTTAAAACTTAGATTAAATAAAGGGGACATATAATGTATAAAAAATGGATAATTTTCATATGTATATAGTAACTTTATAAATACCATGAACGATACTATGTAATATATTTATTATAATTCATTATTAGTTATTATTGATTAATTATAATTATGCGATTTATATCTATTACTTAAAAAAGTTTGAAATGTCAGTGAATGTTTATGTTTGATTTTGTTTTATAAATCAATGTATTATAATGTTTATTTATATATATTTCAAATTATAAGTGTGTTTAGTAAGTGTGTTTACACACATCTATGTGTGTATCATTGACCCAGCCTTTCTGATTTGTGTATGACTTCCAACGTGCAGTAGTGGTGCACTTACGTATTTGTGCATGGCTCTAAT
Organism: Trachelipus rathkii; assembly: GCA_015478945.1. Classification (NCBI taxonomy): domain Eukaryota; kingdom Metazoa; phylum Arthropoda; class Malacostraca; order Isopoda; family Trachelipodidae; genus Trachelipus; species Trachelipus rathkii. The sequence goes on from JABUQX010132414.1 coordinate 28,734, forward strand.
GGTTGATTTGTTGCGTCGGTCTGATCCCGCGGCTTATGTTCTAACGCTTACAGGGATCACAGCTCTCGGGTCTCCACCGTGACGCGGACATGGCTTGGAGTTTATGACTTATCATAATTTAAAACAAATTGTATCCATTCTACTCGGAACATTTGCATAAATTTTTTAACTAGGTGTCGAATTGGGTTTATAATCAATGTTTAGTTACTGATAGTTTTTTAACACAATTTCGTGGCCAATTAAAAATTAGGCGGCTCTCATACTATTCAAATGTGGGTGTAATAATAATTAGATATTTATTTCCTTTTAATCTTTTTTGTGAAACATTAGGGTCTGTTTTTGGTACTTCAGACCATATTATATTGATATCATTATTTATAGCATTATACGATTGTGCATTTTAGGTTGTTATACTCGACAATAAATTTTAAACAAAATTTTTTTTTTATCTTTCATTTTTTTTTACAGATTTTATTAATTTTGATATATGGTGATAAAATTCCATGTCTTCCTTTCTGACGCTGAAATCAGCTTGATATCTAGAATTTAGAAGTTACTAATCGCAAATTTTTATGGGACGATTTTGGGCACTACAGGTAGTGGAGAGAAAGCTACGTTGAGCATTTATTTTTTTAGATGCTAATATAAACCGAATCTTAATAGATATATAATATGTATAGAATATATAAATATTAATTACAGCCTATTAGACAGTGAGAATCCCTTATAGTGGTCTATTAACTGGTTAAGTATATTCTCTCAATTAATATGACTTGATCTGACATTTACGCCTGCTCGAGCTCAGCTACTGAATCTATCGAAACGAGCTTGTCCGATTAGAGCGCTTTTAAACATAGTTGCTGTGCCGGTTTTACAGCGCCTGATGGAATGTTTTTACTTTTTGCAATCTCACTATCACAATTCCAAACCCTACACTCACGTTAAAAACTCCGATAACTTTTTAAGACGCCGGTCTAGGGGAAACCAGACTCAGCGAAAATGATGCAAAAGCTGTTTTACTGGTTGAGCTCTCTTTGAAGATCGTCTTGCCATCAGTTTATATTATTTGACCTGTATAAACTTCTTTCTACGAAGCTCCTCCCGTAGGTACTTGGTATACATTATGTACGCCAGTCTCTTCCTTACAACGATAACTCCCTTGACAGAGATGCTATTACGGTTGACTTATAATCTTCGTTTTAAAAATAGATTCAAATCTGCTGGCTCTGGCGACTTTTGGCTTTCTGAAACAGACAAACCTGGACTAGAATGCGACACCTCTTGGGGAACAGCCACTTGTTAGTAATTCACGAAGTTTTGCATTCTTGGGTCCATTACCAGTAATAATAATTTAATCATTCAGCCAGTCACTATCTTAGCATGTAAACTAGAGTATCTCAGTCAAACCTATGCTATGTAGACCTCGTAGCCCTCTGAAATTGCTATTATATTTTTATTTCAATAAAATACTTACAGGTTTGCTGAACACCATCATGGATTTATAAACTACATAGAATGGTAGACTTTGGAAACGTCAGTTCAATAGCTTCCTACTCCCTACCCTATCTCCTTCTTGGCTACTCCTTTCGGGCTACTAACCATTTATATTCCTTATTATATTATATACTCGATAAACATAATATTCTACATATATATTACCTCATAACAATAATCCTTACCATCTCTCTTCTAATTTAATCCTCATTTACCCCTGCACTATCTACTTTCATACTTCCCCGCCTTCTTTATTACTACCTCGCTACCTTCTAACTACCCAGTACTCTATCTACTATATAACAATGCTACAAATATTATTTGCTTACAATTATGGTTTATTATTCTACTGTCATACCAACTATATGCACTGAAGATTCAATATCTGTCGCTCCAACTTAACTCTCCTATCTGCGACTCAATTTACTGACCTCTTTTCTCTCTGTTGAATTTCTCAAGGCTATTGGTTCAGTATTTTCTCCATCTCTTAGCAAAGGTAGTATTTGTAGAAAATACATCATACGTTTTGGAGATCAATCGGTCATGTCTTAAGCCTCTTGTAATTCGGGAAATTTTAAAACTTCATAACAGCCACTGCTGTAAATTATATTCGCTGCGAGATGTGCAGTTTGCTAAACATTTGCAAGATGGTGAACATCGGTCCTTCACACATTAACATTTAATCAGTTTCAGAAGGGAGCTCAATTTCAGCTGTACCTCGTTCCATCCTCGGGATTAAAACTCATTTGCTACAGAACCATTTACTGTCTTCTTTAGGAGGAGGACTTCAATATTACTTTAACATTATAACACTTATTGAGTTTTACACTAAAACGATCTACCATATTACATCCGCTTCTCGTTCGTTATTCGTTAGTAACTTATCATTAGTAGTGTAACTTTATATATTATATATTAGTATACTGATATTGATTACTGCCGTCATCGCTTACCTATATGAAATATAGTTAGTCGACCGTTATTTTCTGCTATCCACTATCAATCTCTTTTGACATGTTTACAACACTCTCGCATCATTGATTATTGGAGACCTTTTCATTTACTGCTTGTAATTATCGCTTTACGTTCTAGTTTCTCAATTAACGGACCTTAAAAATTCTTTGTCCTTCTAATAATAATTACATTTATTTTGAAATCATTATTTAAATTAAAGTGATTATATTTATCTAGCAGGAGCTTTCTCTCTCCATGACTATCTATCACAATTTTACTTGGCTCTGATGAAACTCACAAATTGTCGTTTTCAATTACATCAATTGAAACTCCGTTGCGAATCCATTTTATTCTATATCACGCTACTAGCGACTTGCACCGCTATAACTCAAAGCAGTAAAGCTAGTAGTATTGAATCTCTCTTAGAGAAGGGAATCATGTCGAACCTTCAAAGTCCGACTTATGCTCTCTCATTTAAACATTATGGTTTCAATTACGCCTCAAATGGGTGACTATCGCCCGACCTTGGAGATTATCGCTGTCTAAATGCATAATTTCACCGTCCGGACGTTAATACTATATTGTACCCTTTACAGGTTAATTTCTAATTCCCATCTCTCTGGCTGTACATTGCTCTCAATATTGACTTTTAAATTTCAGCATTTTATCAAATTCCGCGTTCAATCCGGCGCATTTCAGTAAGACTGACATTTCATCACTATCCCTTCGGTCTTTATTTACTGAATTTACTTCGAATCGCCATTACGGTTTTTATCGAAATGCTTAGTTTACAATTCATGGTCCATCGATCTTCTAGACTCGTATATTACGTGGTTTACTTCATTTTACGTCTTCGCCTACATAGACGCTTATTGATTTGCCAGTGTATTTTCACAGAAGAACATTTGAACTTCTTAACATCTCAGGGTCAGATTTTTTAACAGATCATTGTTTATACGCTACTATGTGTCATCTTTCAAAATTGTGATTCGGTATATTCATCCCTACTTTTTCATCGGACATTTAAATCATCTGCTCAGAAGGTATATACGTTTTACCTCTTGATGGTAATCGTGTGGCAAGCCATTCGTGATTTTCGCAACCCGTAAAAACTTGCGATCAATCTTCGATTCGTTCTCTTAGGGATCGGATAAATTTTTATCATTTACGTATATCATTTCCGTCCGCTGCTAAATAAAATTCTCTTCGCCTCTCAGCACTCTTTTAAGCATCCACGTATAGGTTACTGACTGCGCTTCTGTCACTGTAGATTTTAGGAAGACGAAAGTTCAGTATTACTAATGTCCTTTCACAGACATCTTAGGAGCCTTGGCGCTCTTCCGTAATTACTTATTAATTTTCCATCTGACACAGTTCCAGATAGATATCAAGTACAGTTAAGCTTGCGACTCTTCGAAGTTCTAGTTAGAGCTGTGTGATGACAACTTCAAGTTCATTGATAACGAATGGCGTCCAATATATGCTTTCTTTCTCAAAATTTGTTATCCAGCCGCCTGAACACGGTTACAAGTCTCAATTTTGGACGGGAATTCTAATTGCAGTTTATTTTTTGCTATTAGCCTTACCGTAATCTTCTAATAGACTAGGATCGAGGAATATTTAGATCATTAGTATGTATACTGTACATTTTACCCATTACACGCATGCCATTTACAAGCTTCTACATTAGATCGTCACCTCGTGACAGCGCGTCACGTTCTTGAATTCTTATTTAGCCACAATTTTTAACCATTCATGATATCTTAGCCATATTCTAAAGGTCAAAGCACAACTATTCCTTTGGCGATGCTCATACTGCTTCAGTTAATTTTAATTCGCATATCTCTATCCTTTACCAGACAATTTAGACTTTCGTGAAAATGGCTTACGTCTTACAGCAACTAGAAAGAGTGTCCTATTTTATCTCCTAGTGCTTCTATATTTATCAGACATTCAACTGTATTAAATTTTTTATGTATATTCTTAATTTGTTTTATTGCGATTGTCTCTCGCAATCCTCGTCCAGTCAGTAGCCAACCCCCATAGCGCAGTAATTAAGGTGTTTTCACACATTTACACGATTCAGTGTCGCACTCAGTTAGGGTAAAGGTAGTCAAGTTCAAAATATGGATTGAAGGAATTTGATTGTTTGGGCCTTCGTCTTTTAACTCAAAGGATGTTAAATTTTAGCAGTGGACACACGCAGAGTGTTCTACAAGCTTCTGTCAAAATCCCAATAGTAGCACAGGACGACCCTGTACGCTCCTCGCTTACAGCAATTATTCCTTTCCCCTGGTGAGGCGTTTGACCATATAGCCGTGGCATAATGTATGATTTTAGTCGGCCATTACACCTTCAAATGGTTTCCAACATATTTTAACTTGTTTATATTGAACGATCCCATTTCGATGGGCAGATAGCCTTCCATTGCGGCGAATACTTCTTTAGCGAATGACAAATCTTTGACTCAGGTTCTTATTTGTACCACTGGATAGCCAAGGTATGGTGGCACTTCCCTCAGGACCGTAGTCCAAGCCAGGGTAGGCTAGTTTGAAAGTCTTCACTCTGGTTGGACATTATGACTGCTAATCGCTTCTAAGAGTTCTTGACTCTTTGCAGCTATCACCCGAACGCTTCTCAAGGATGGTGGACGTTATCACCTTAGCAGTAAAGACTTCTCTTATTCGAGTCCATAGGAAACCGGAAATTGGTCCGAATCTCTTCTCTTGTCCTCCTCGGTATCAGTAAACTTCGTTAAAAGTAAGAACCTTTAAATTGCACTCTCTGTCTGAAGCTCGTCTATGGCTCAAAGTATACCGAATACCTGGTAGAGTTTATTTACTTTCTTACTTTATTAAAAATCTACGAACCAGCACACCTTCCCATGGCCGCCTTCGTTCAGCTGTACTTGAGATTCAGTTTCAGGTGGCGGGGCCATGGGCGTTTTCTGCGCAACGTTTAATCTCCCGTCCCAATACTGCCTTGGGATTTTGTGCGCACTTATAGACGTCTGCACGTCTTATGCTTGGCATACTCACGGGCACCGTAGGAGCGTATGTGGCCGTCTATTGTTCGTGACCCTATAATCCCTCGTCTTAACGCTATCGAAACGTACTCCCTTACAGAAGGTGAAGGCGGGACATAAACAGAATTATATACTCGTTGATAGGATCACGGCTTATTTCGAACATGATCCGCTGCTTCCAACACTTCTCCTTCTTCTTAACATTTTTCTGTTATTCCCGGCTCCAACTCCTCACCTCGTTATTCGATTGTAATATCGCTTGATTTATTTGCGGGCGGATGATTTAAATCTGCCTTTTACATTCAGCTTATGTTATCCATCTGTACTCCTTTTTTGCCAACTCTTTCTTCTGTATATTTCCTATCTTCCTTTTTCAGATATATAATATTCCAGCGGGCTTATCGCTACGACTCAGGAATAGCTGTTTTGTCTCTCTGTTCACTCAATGCACGATCATTCCTTCTTTCCGAATTGAACGGGAACCTACATTTTTCTGACTTTCAAACTTACGCCAGTTTGTTTTCTTTTTCTCCGATAACACAATCGCGTTTATTTATGTGAGTATCGTGTCACGCGATGTGTTCGCTCTTGAGTTACTGGCCTCTTGAAACATATCATACGTACGCTTCCTCTGGATATAGTGGACGGTGTTAAGAAATATTTGAAAACTTTACGTCTACTACTTTTATTACTTTCGTTGTCGCATTATGTCGTTCCTTCACTGCGTTACACGTGACAGAAAAATACTCGTATTTCTTCGGATAGAAACAGCCAGCCATTCTACTCAAGAAGCATGTGTAATATATTATCGTAATCAACTGGCCAACCTCATGTGTAATCTCTTAGTATAAACAGATTTAACACACAATCCTTTATCACATATGTTCTATTGCAAGCACCACTTGAATTTACATTTTCCGTATTTTATTACATTTTTGGTGCTACTTTGAACTTTCGTTATCACCTATAGCTTACTATTATTCTTCCCTCGAGTTGCTCTAGCAAAAGGTCAGAGAATCTTTGTTGACTTGGCTAATACCTTATCTCTAGGTGCTAACTTCATCTCATTTTCAGGGACATTTCAGTCGGCGTGCTATCTTATAATTAATTCTTCTTAATTTTGGCGGGCATCGCTAAACCTAGTTAGTGCGTGTAGTGAAAACACTTACGCTTTACTACATCACACTTAATTTTTATTATACATTATAAATTTTATGACATTTAAATTTACATTTTTAATTAAAATCATCTTAATTCTAAATGAAATAAAAAACAAAACAAGCAAAACTTTTATATATTTATATAATGTTCATTTAAATAAAATGTCACATCTCATAAATCATGCTTTACAATTAATGTATTCAATCTTTAAATATAACCATAGAATTTTATTGTTTTGTTATTATTATTATATATTCCTATTTTCCTATTATATTTAATTGGATTAATTATAATTAATATCATTTATCTTTATAATTATTTTTTTTTGCCATAATTGTTTATAATATTGCTTAATCTTGTTTTATTTTATTTCCCATTATATTTTGCGCCTTATTGGGACAATATGCACGCTTTGACCAAAGATTGTATGGGGTGGTGGACACCAGCCTTATGCTGAATGTTGTTGGTATTTGACTTCAGACGTATTATATGTATAGGTAGTTTATTGACTTCACTCTAATTTTACTATGAATCTTTTTTTTTATTAATATTATGGGTCACGCATGAACGCTTACTAAGTGTCTCATATCTATACTATAATAATATATTTACATATCGGAGGTATTAATAGCTTAATATATAAGGACCATACCTAACCTTTTACTTATAATTTAATTGAATATATATAATTATTTATATTTTTAATATTGGGAGGAAAATTAACAAAATCAAGGAATTGATTAATATATATAGATTAGATATATATATATGTCAATATATTATATGATATATTATATATATGTCTTAACTGATATATATCTTATTATGTAATATAAGTAGGCCTGTTTATAGGTTATACTATTACTGCAACTATTAGAATCTTATATAATTTAAGCTCATGTATACTAATGCTATATATTAAATTATATATATAATATATAGTATATATATATATATATATATTTATATATTATTATATATATATTATTATATATATTAATATAAATTATATTAATTATATAATATATTATATTACTATATTAATTGGTATATTATATATTTAATATATTATATATTATTATTTAATATATATATATATATATAATATAACTTATTATATTATATATATAGTTAATATAATATATATAATATTTAATTTATATTGATATATATTAGTTTTTAACCAAAAGGTTAGTGGTTATATGGGATGTCGTGCATTTAATTAACATTATATATATTATATATGGACTTTACTACTAATTGATATTGTGCAGTTATATATCTCCTTTATTAAAGTAAAGTATAGACCCTAAGATAGGTTTATCACTAGTAAGTAGGTTATCATTACAATAGTTCATTGGTTCCTCATTTAAGTAAGTATTACTAGTGATAGATTCATTTTTTCTTCCGATATAAGTGTTTTTTAATGATCTTTTTAGGTGTTATACTAAGGTATTCTTATATTTTATTATTGTTTATCCATATTTCGTATAACTCTAAATATGATATTGAACCCTACTAACTTATATATCATTATATATTTTATCATAACTACTATATATAGAGGAAGAGGGTGAAATTGCACGTGAGTGATTGATATCTGATGACTTGTTATGCGTGATAATGTTAGTAAGAATTAATCTATTGAATGTTTTTCTCGACAATGATATTATACTCTATAATTGATGAATTCATAGTGGTAGAGTATAGGCGCGTTATATATATTATATATATATATATATATATATATTATATAGAATATATATATATATATATATATATATCAATATATTTATATATATATTAATATGAATTATTATATATTATTATAATATATATATATAATATAATATAGTATATATATAGTCTTATATATTATAGTTAATAATAGTATATATATAGATATAATTTAATAATATATAATATTAAAATATATATTATAATAAATATCTTAAAAATATTTTTTTTAATTTATCTTTAATATAATTTATAATATATAGTAGATATTTATTAATTGTATTTACTATATATATATACTATATATATATATTTAATTCATATATATTATAATATACTATATATATATATTTATTATTATATATTACATATATTATTAATATATATATAATAATACTTAGTATATATAACTTACTGTGGTCAACGAATATTTTTCCTGTACTTTTTAGAATATCTTTTATATTTGATAACTAATGTTGCGCTTTACTGATTTCCGAATATGTTACGTTTTCTAGATTGGGGTAATAGTTTTTTTGGATCCATTGGGTGGTCACAAAAATATACATTATAATAATTTAAATAAATATGAATTTTCTTTGGTAGGGTTTTTCAATCAGTAATACTTTTTGATATTGTATCAGTATCAAAAGTTTTGTATGATGACAAGTAATAAAATGCTATAGGTCATAAACATTTCAATATCTAGCATACCATATGAATCACAATAATTAATGATTACAATTTCAGCTGTCTTATTGATTGTTTCTCTGTGGTGCAGAATGTTGGAATACGTTTTGAAAAGGCTCCAACATTATATTAACCTACCTCTTCTACCTCGCTGGCCATCATAGTTGTGTATCTCCATCTTCCTGGTAATTTATTTTATTCCATCACCTTGATATCTTGATGGATAACCTCTCCCTTATTTCCTACTATTAACATCTAGATTATTCAGGAAACGTATCTAAGTGGCTATGTAGATAGTGACTTTTATGTTCTTATATTAGCATTTCAAATTTTTTTGAGTCTTATGAAGCATTTTTATGTACGAGTTCCTCATAGTTGCCAGATTTTATGGTCGCCCAAGTTTTCATGACATCAAGACATAACTTTTCAGCAGTGCTTTAATATCAGTCTGGAACTTTTATGACTATTGTTATGACTTGTTATGATATTTTGCAATTTGATTTGGCTAGATAAATGATTCGCTTTGAAGTTTATCATACTCCCCTGTGAAGAAAACTGCAAATTTATATTTGAAACATTCACCATTTTTGTCTAATATATAACATTGCTTCATCTATGTATTGGTTTGATGTGGAGTGGTGGAAAAATATTATTCTTTTCCCTGCACTCAGTGGGGATTTCGTTAATGATATTTTGATGCATCTACTATCATATTTACTGAGGCCATAAACTTTTATAACCCGTTGTCTTCTTTAGCCCTTACTATCCCAACAAAGCTATATGATAAGGGTAATTAGTATATAAATTCGCTTTTTGCATCGCCACAAGTAAGATGTTGCCATTTCAATCAACGCATATATGGATTAACTGGTGTTTAATATAATCTAAGCATTTTCAAGATATAATTCTGTATATTTATTCATATTCTCTTTTCAGATTTGTTGAGTGACTTAATTGAATTTCGATCATAACTATTCGTATTGTTAATTAATAATCTTAGCTTCTATTGAGACTATATCCATAATACAATACGCCAATCTTCTGGGTTGGTATTTGGGTTAACATTTTTGGGTAGGAGTTCAAGGTTATGTCCTACCAGTTACTAGGTTTTCCTATCTTCAATGAATATGGAAGAAGTACTACCTTCTTGTCCGAAAAAAAAGTTATTTTACATTCGGCCTTGAGACATTTCTTTTCACTTAGTCTAGATGCTATAAGCTCAGTCAGAATCTTGCTTGGAGAGACTTACTCTCGTACTAAATTCATTGATATCTTCCTGGAGAGAACTGATTGGCTGTGGGTAGAAGTACTATTTTTTCATATTTCATTCGTACCATATCTGTCACGTGTTCGCCATTACCCAAAATCTAGCATAACCTTCTCTGTGGGAAATATCTCTTCATAGACTCAATGCCTAGGTTGTTAGGGAGTGTTAGCTCGAAACACTGTGTGATGAGGGATATGGCCGTTCGATTGGTGGTACGGGTCGCTTGCTGATTCCAAATCCGGATACACTCAAATTTACGTTCCTTGTAACGATTGATACCTTTCTATATTCAACAAACAAAAATAACAAAGTCACTTGTGAGTGATTTTTTGGATCCGGCCTACATCAGGCAACTAAATTTAAGCTTTTCTTTGTTCGCATTTTTCACTGATTCGTGATTTCTGCGACACTCACGGTATATCCGCCATAATGGTAGATGCAACCTGCTAGGGCTTATCTTGTGCTGGTTTCATTTCCAACTAGTATATGTTTCCAGATCCTATGCTTTTGTTCTCTTCTAAAGGCGTTTTAGTATATTTTCTTTCTTTGGTAAATCTGGCAATATTCACACAAATGTAGCAGAATACATTGGGGGTATTCAAACAGGCTCTTCGATGAAGTCTCATAGAGTGTTACTGAATAGAAAGAAAATCAACGTATGATTTTAAAAAGGTAGCCCTTTAAAAAGAAATATAAACGAGTACTTTTACTGTTAAAATATGCATTAAAAGAGATATTTGTATAGGAGTATATATGGAAACACTGGTATCTCTTAAGAACTAGAGCCAATCTTGGAAACTAATGTCATTTCTGAATCAGCCACCCGATATAACTATAATATTCCGGGCATAAAATATACTTGGCACCTTTTAATTATAGTAAAACTTATATTTTGTTGCCCAGTGTAATATGCATGTTTTATAATATATATATTTCTCCCCAGTACTGGGGGTAAGGTGCGTAATGCCTGGTTTAGAAAGTGAGTAGATATTCATAGGGTGACGAAAGTGCTTGAAAAGAAGGTGCAGCCAGCTGTCATCTCTCATTCGTTTTAGAAATGGACCTGTACTACTTTTTTAGTGGAAATGTTCGCTAGTAAAGAAAAAATCTCACTCCTAAGTTAATTCACATGACGGACCTTCATAAGTGCTCTCTCGCATGTAGTGGTCTCTAGTCTCTAACCATGATGTGCGCTACAACCATACAGCAGCCTTTCACAAACACGCTTATTCACTTCTTATTATGGAACACCTTGTTCTTCTTCGGATCTCTGCTAAACTCAGATTCTGGTTCAGGGATTAATCCCATTTGAACGTGGATTTCCAACTTTTCCGTCGGGGTAATCCCCCTGCGGTCGATTCCCAGGCATACTCAACCATAGTACATCGCTTAACCCACTATCGATCATCTTTTCCACATGGCCAACGCCTTCATATCGTATTAATTTGATTCTTATCTACCTTTCTTCCATCCACACACTCTCTAATGCGATCATTCCTCATTTTAGTCAATTCTTTCACACTTAAAACAGCCCTAAGATTGTCCATTGGGCTGAAACACATATGTGCTTTAGGATTATCTCTTCATTACCGAGCATAGTCTATACTATCATTTGAACACATGGTAAACAGGCATCGGTACTTATTTATTTATATATCTCAGTATAGGGGTATACTTAATACTTATTCGTATATTTATCTAGACAGCTATTATTTCTATATCATTACATTAACTTCTGGATAACCATTTACTGAAAATTGTACATTTTGAGAGGTAATATCATATGGCTGAGTAATTAGATTAGTATGATCTTACATAATCATTTACATATAAATTTTAGTTATCATATAGATATTATATATAATATAGTTATGATATTTATTTATATTTCCAGTTTGGTGCGGTTGGAGTCGTGACGTTCGGAGTCTGGAGCTCGTAATTTGTTATCAAAAGGGTGGAAGTCGGAGTCGGAGTCGGAGTCGCGTAATTTTTTCAAAGGGTGGAGTCGTGTAGTCGAGTCTTGGTAATTTTCAAGAGCGTCGGCAGTCGAGTCGGTGTCGGTAATTTTGAACCGATTCCACATTGTAATCGTACGGTGATGTGCGGGAACAGTAAAATTGTGGAGGCCTATTCTACAGTAATACACATTGCTGACAGACATTTATGAATAAACACTTTATGTTTTTATAGGTCAGACTATATATTTGATTTACTTATTATACTTATATCAATGTAAAGACTCATTCGCGTTTACATAGAATTAGCTTTCTGAGACTGATTCTCAACTAAAGGCCTGATTTATTGAAAGACGTGTCATTTAATATATCTAATTTCTTCCTGTCTAGTGCGTCGAGTGGTAACCACCTTGGTCATAGTCCGTCTCGGAGCCGGGATCTAAAACTGGGGTAAAGTGGAAGAATCACTCAAGGAGTTTATTTTATCTATAAAATAAAATAATTTTGGCGTATAGTATATATATTATTACTAATAATATTATAAATTATATAATATATATAATATATACTATATAATATTATACCATATTATTTATATGTGATATTACTGATTTTTTGAGAAGGGAGATACTATATATACTGTAAAATGGGGACATTAAAAAAGATATTTGTATAGAGTAAATCTAATCTGGAACACTGTATCTCAAGAATAGATGCAATCTTCGGAAAATCTAATGTCAATTTCTGAATTTCAGCCACCGACTATATTTTTATCGGGTAATTCGGAATAAACTATTCTTGGCAGCCATAAATAAAAGTTTTTTTTGTTGCTCAGTGTAATCTCGGATTATCATAACCGTTTCACTCTTCTCTCCCATTCGATGGGGGTCAGTTGTGCGTACATGAGGCACTGGTAATATGAAAAGGTAGTATGTTACATATATATTTTGCGGAAAGTCGATAAAGAAAGGCTCAGTTTCTTAAATATAGGCACTCTTTAGTGTACTTATTTTAGTGAGAAACATCGTGG
>JABUQX010132415.1:0-35468 GCA_015478945.1 Trachelipus rathkii
TTTATTAAGGTATGTACTATATGAGTTTCGTTATTATGAGTTATATAGCTATATGTATCGAGTTATAGAGTAATATATATATGCTAACGTTTAGCTTATGTGATTGCTAGTGTTAGGGCGCAGTTTTTCTATAATATACGTTGTCATTGTATCTTACGCTGTGGAGGCTATAGCACGATCGCTAATTAGTATTTTGGGTAGTGATAGATTTAGTTAGTAAGGGTGATTACACTGTATCTCATATTATATACTTATCATACTATAATTGTTCTTTATTCTCGATATCCTGTGAGGTGAGTTTTGGTCTGCAGTAAGCTTTATATTTATTAGTTATTATAGCGTGCTAGTCAGCATAGTACTTAGGTAATATAATATAGTAATAGTGCGATAGTGGAGGCTAGTTGAGTCGAGATTAGTTGGGGCTAGTTATTTTTACGTGCATATTATATAAGGATTGTGTGATCGTATTATATCGGTTAAGGTGCGGTGTGAGTTTATTTGCTGAGGGTGACTTAGTTGTAGTGCTGTTATGGGTTATGAGTGAGTGTTTAGTATTCGGATTTATGGGACGTATTAGGTGTGATGTGTAGTTTTTAATGTATGTACTTAACGTACGTTCGTACATTGATGATTGGCTTCTTACCTATCCATATTGAGTAGCTTATCCGTTATTGAGTGTATCTATCAATTGTTATCTTTGGTGAGACTATATCCGTTATGGAGAGTAATGGGTATTATTAGTTTCAGATGTATGTTGTTATTAATACGCTTGATAATATTGATTCTGTTAGGAGCGTCAGAGGTAGTCTTGTACGTACGACGGAGCAGCTTTTTATAAGGCTGTTGGTGATTGGAGCTTCATCGTGAGTTTGAGTGTAATATTAACTGAAGCTATAGTTTTTATTATATATATATATTATACAGTGAATTATCATTATTCCGGACTTCTACGCCCCTAGTTTAGTCATCGAGTGAATATTATCAGCTGCATGTGATTATGCGATGGAGTGAATTCATTGGATTTTCAATCCACATGGGTCTCGACCGCTGTAGATCAGTAGTGCTTTGTCTTACGCGTCGCACGCAGGTCGTGAGTATAGGGTGTGTGAGGATCTGTTTTCGCTGCCAGCTTATAGAATGTCTGCGCGTCTCAGTCCAAGTTGCAGATCAGTTTTGATAGCATATGTATATAGCATATGGTAGTTTAATTCATTCGCGGAGGACTAAAGAACCTATATTTTATGTAATAACAATGAGAAGAAATGACAGATTTCTTTTGCTTTATAAAAAGGCGCACTCTACCTCCTTAAGTGTAATCTAAATCGATCGAATAGTCAAATTCCCTTCGATCATTTTTCTTATTTTTATGTAATATTATTGATATAGAATTCAGAGAGAAAGAGGCGCCGTTCCGCCTCTCTAGTGCAGATATTTAATTATGATTTTAAAAATCATTTTAGAACAGCTATCAGGATCGTGCAGGCTGACCGATCCAAGCCGGTTTTAAGAGAAGCAGAAAGAAGATGAGGCTGCACACTAAATCAGCTCAGGGTTTTGAATGCCAACTATTTTTCGTTATCTCAGCTTAATTATTTTTACGTCCTATTCTTATTAGAGATTTATTTTATATTAGTCTACAGGATTTATATAATATACCGTCACTCTGTTGAGTAGAGTATATACCATCTTATTGTGGCTTATATATATTTTGATAGTTATTTGTGATATTCATTTATATATTGAGCCCTGTCATAGGTTTTTGGCTTCGTATCAATAGCTGTGGAGGTTCTGTTATTATTAGAGTATCTGGTCTCTTACTCAGCTACTTAGCTTCTATCTCTGGTATTGTTTTTTTGTTCATTAGTTTCTTATTTTTTTCCGTTAGTGAGGTTGGTTGTTTCCAGCTTTTAGTATAGTTCTAGAGATTCGTATATAGTAGACCGTTTCGCTACCTGATATATATATATATAGAGTTACTAGTCTATTTGAGTTATATATTATTATAATATATTGTGTCTCTGTAATTAATAAATATACTCTTCATTTGCTTTGATAATGAACATAGAGAGTTACATTATTTTAAAACGAGTTTTGATAATGAGAAAATCAAGTGGATTTTTTTTATCTCTTTTTGTGATGTGAAGTTTTGTCTACTCTGTTTAGAATTTGAAACAATGTAAGTGTCACGATATTGTAAACATCAGTTGATGATATACTTTCTAATGGGAAAAGGTGCAAAGGTAATATTTTTTATATACATACTACTTAAGTTATCTTTACCATAGTGTTAAGTATGAGAAAGATTGGCGAAGCAGGAACGTACTTATTACGCTTCCCTGGCAAATTCCTATCTGAGAACCTGAAGGGAACAATAGCATTTAATTAGCAGTATCTATCATATTCCTGCCAGTTTGCAGATAAACAGATAAAGGCCTAACCTGTGTGTGTCAATGTTGGTAGGTAGCTTAGGTATCTGGTCTTGAGTTGTTACGAGAACCAAGCTGGCAACGAACCCAATGGATGGGAAGACAGAGTAACCCATGCCTATTTCGACGTAAGAAGCCGTAATACTCTATTAACTTCTCTTTTGTTTTGATATATAATATTAAAGTATCTGATATATAAAATTATGTTATTAATTATTCCATATATGAATGTATATGTATATAAATATTATATATATTATTATATTTATATTTATATCTTAATATTATATTATTTTTATATAATATATCTTAATATTATATATATATCTAAATATATAATATTATATAATATATATATATTATATTATAATAATATATATATATATATACTATATATATATATATATATATATACTATATAGTATATATAATATATATATATATATATATATCTATATATATATATATATATATATATAATTTATATATATATATATGTGTATAATATGTACCTAATGTCTTGTTTTTTCATTTAAGAAAGAATGGAACGTACTAAATATCTTCAAGACTCCGGACTTTCTGGTTTGAAATGCTGAACAGTCTCAAGCGGTGACAGGACATTACCAAAGAGGTTGTAAAGAATAGACAAATCAGTTGGGTTGTGGAGAATTGGAAGAGAAAAAGGATAGAGAGAAAGATAGAGACAACGGAAAAACTTGATTCAGGAGCCGAGGAGAGTACACCAAGTTTGTCTTTATCATTTTTAGTAACGATTTGATTTCATTTTTATATATGACGATGCTATTTTTTATCTCTTGAAGTTTAATAATATCATTTGCGTATGACGATTGTGTCTTGTTATTTTTTGATATTCAAGAGCAGTCAACTTCATATCTTTTTAATTTATGATAGGTTTTAACGAGTAAAATGATTCTAGCATTAGCCACATTTGTGTTTTGTTTTGTTTGAGTTGAGTTGCTATCTTCTCTTCGATATTTAAGAGTTATTTACTCTTTCGACCTTCACCCAGAATTAGCACACACTCATGCACCACAGCTTAGTAAGTAATATTAATTACGATAAAGTTTTGCTACTGGAACCTGCTTAAGGCGCTTTCAAGTGGAAGGAAAGACAAAAGCAGTCCTCAATTTTGCTTCATAATTTTGGGTTTAAAAGAGAGAAGGGACAGAGAGATAGGCCAGACACTCATTTATCTTTCAAATTGAAGTCGTAGATGTGGAGAGTCTGCTTCAATTTTGAGTACGGAAAGATCAGACAAAGAAAACATTTTGGATGTAGTTTGCATGCTAGTTTTAACCATTCAAATACCTCATTGATAAAGAACATCTTATCGAGGTAGAAAAAAGGAGTAAAAATTGATAGAGTACTTTCCCTAAATAGGAAAAAATCCGGGTAATAGCATTAATAGTTCTGAGTTTTTATCAAAGTTTTTTTCCTGAGGATACCTTAGAAGAGAGTAGAAGCATTAGATAGGTCTAATCCCGCCAGTCAGGTTAACAATAAGTCTTAGAGAAGCATGTAGTGCAGGCCCGCGGACGAGTCCCAGCCTGATCCATCGACATAAGCGCCGGATGCTAGACATAATGCCCATTTTTTCCCATATATATAACGTATATATGCATTTGTACGAATATTTTGCTATTTTACTATTTACCCTGTATTCCTTTTAGAGCGAAAGAAAAGAAAGTAGAGGAAAGATATTCCAAACTCAAAATATATATATATATATATATATATATAAAATATATATATATATATATATATATATATATATATATATATATATATATATATATATATATATGTAAGTGAGATGCACCTCTCACTTTGAGGAATATTAACTGTTTTTTTTTGCGTAGGGATGAGCAGGCACGTTAGATTGCCTAATCATCCATTTGATAGTATAAAATCTCTTTTCGAGAACCTTTTTTTTTATCATTGTGCTTAGGACTAATTTTGGAAGGCGGGAGTGTTTATACTTTTAACGCCTAACCTGGATTAGAATAGTTAATAAGTGATTGATTTTATGCCTATAGATTAGATTAAGAATAATTAATACTTTTAAGTTTGTTTTAATCTAATTTCGCTGTTTATTTTTGCCTTGTTGACAAATCATTTGCATTATATTTGCCTCACCAAGAGTTTTCCTAGTCAATATATTAACAAGAAATAGCTTGAACTAAATAGTTTTATGTATAGTTTTATCTATTGTTGAAGTGAGTCTAGATACGATACTAAATTCAGATCGTGCTGGTTTGACTGACATGGTGTTTTGACGTCCACTTATCTCTGACGTTCGGGGGCTGTATGAAAAGATTATGTGACATGCGTTATTAGTTTTCACTTTAAGTCTCTCTCTGGTTGTGGCATTGGTTTGTTCTTCTATTTTTTTTTTTCTTGGAGGGGTCCATATCGGAGAGCATTCAGTAGGTTAGTTTGTTCTGTTGTTTGGGTTTTCTTGCGGTTCGAGTTGAGTGTCTTTGTGCAATTTTTCCGCTTCTGTTATTTGAGTTTATACGGTGCTGGGCGGTTCTTTCTGAGGACGAGGATATCTCTTTATTATTATTACTTACGCGTGTCATATGTTTTATCGTTTTTTTTCCCTCTTTAAAGGTATATTTATCGTTGCTGTTTCGGTCAGGAGTTGGGAGTACTGTATTTCTGTATATCAGGCCAGCGTTTATTAAGTTATGAATGTTATGTGATTGTGCTATTTATGTTTTTTTTATATTTGGCTTCTTATTTTTTATATATCTCTCTTTTGACATAGGTCATTAACGTTTTTGGATTTCTTTAGACCCATTATTCATATTTTTTGCCCACATCATAGGATTCGTCATTCGCTTAGAGTTTACGATTAGATTTCTGTAGCGACTTCTGATTGTGGCACTATAGTTTTTCTTGTGGCGTGCTAGCGGCTTTTCATACTGGAGCCATCTTTTGATGAGTCTTTCGGTTGAGGTGGAGTTTTGTTTTTTTTGTTATTATCCATATCCTGTTTTGTCGGGCGGCGAGGGCCTGTACGGGGTCGTGGCGCCTGCCTCTCGTGTGTTTTTTGATTTTTTCGAGGTCTCTTTTCGTATTGTTAGACGGACGCGGGAGGCGTGTTTATGGTCATTACTTCGTAACTTCCGTTGACGTAGGGACTTTATTCATACTATCATGCTTTCTTCTTGGTTTTCATCGCATTTCCTTATTTTTTCTTATTCTCCCACACAGATCACCTACTCGTCTCCAAAGGGAGATCAGTTTGATCGAGCGTAACGGAACGCACACGCTTCATATTATACATAGTATGTTACCTATTAATAGTTTTTATAGAATTCTATTAGTGATTATTTAGTAATTAAATAATACATTATTTTTTTTGTCAAAATATTTATAATGAAATTTATATATGCATTAGATTTTATATTATTTAGCATAATTTGTTCCGTTGTTGTGATGTGTTGCTGTGTGAGTTATTTGTGCCTGTGGTTTCGTTCGCGTAGCGCCGCGAGAGCTGATGGTGTGGCTGAGTGTATTGCTCGACGACGCGTCTAGACTTTGACTTTTTTATAGTATTAACCGTTTTCAGAGCCTGAGTATTCTATCAACGGAGGGAGTTCTCGATCCACGTTTTCATATTGCTTCGTTCGTACAGCATTCTTTGTTCTACCTCGGATTGTATGAGTGTTACATTGCTGATCGTGATACATATTGCTCTTCTGCTTGCAGTATCGATTTCATGTAAAATTAGATGTGAGTGTATATTATGCAGATGCGCACGGTTAGTCTCTTCAGTCGTATATATACGAGTCATGCCGATGTATGAGGTAGAGTCGAGAGGATCGATGAGGAGAAAGAGCGATGGGGAGAGTACGGACGGTAGTAGAGATCGTGCACGCGATAAGTCTATCTATTCTTACTGGTGAAATTAAGTAACTAATTAACAGACCTATTGTAAATAATAATTGCATTATTACCGATGATTATAATAATAGAGGAAACGAAAGAAGAAGACGTCGTCCGATATTTTTTCTTTATAGTTTATAAGATAAAATTATGAATACTTTAGTTTTTGCTTTATTTTTCATTTTCTTGCTTATTTATATTTAGTTATTTTAGAAGCGTCAATATTTAGATCATTATCATACCTCAAATGTTTAAAAAGCATATATAGGTGGAAAAATGTACCATATATATAAATAAAAAAATGCCTTTGACCCAATATTAGTTTCTATATGTAGCTACCTTTTTTCGAGAAGTGACCTGATCGAAATGTAGAAACACAGTCAAATTTAGGTGAATAATACTTAAGAGTAGTATTATATGTTTGTAAATTAATCAGTTATATATTTTATGTTGAATATTTTATATTCTATTTTGTTTAATTATCATGACTTGTTTTATAGTTATGAAATTTTTAATGATGTATAACTTCTAGATTTTGTCTACCCGACTTTAGCGAATGCTATTATCAATCAGCTATAGTGTTTTGGGTAACACTCGCAAAGTTCTTATCTTTCTCGGTGGATTTTAGAGTAATATCATATGATGAATGAGTTGGCCGGACTCTAATATATATATATATAGTCTTTGTTTGACGATGTAATGAACATTTTTTACCTGGGATATTTTGTTATATATTGGTGTAGTAATATGCAAAAATTATTGCCTATTTAGCTGGGATCACATGCTCTGTAAGAACAAGAGCATTCACTCTAATTATGGTGAAAGGTAATTCAACAGATTTTAGTATAGTGTTTTTAAGGACTACTTTACGCACGTTTGATCAGTTTTTTCTTATTTCTGTTTCTGTGTTGTTGTTTTCTAAGTAGATTATCAAGTAAATGCATGCAAAGCTCCATTTGCCTTTGTAATTAACTTTACCGCACGTTATTGCATTACGGTTGTTTCTATTTCTGTCATTTTAAGCTTAGTGTTTGTGGACCATATTATACGCTAATACGTTCCTTTTCCTATGAACTAAACCATAATAAATTTATTTGTAATAACTATATTATTTCTATGTACCTATGTATATTTTACTACTTTGTCAGATCGAATAGAACCGAAAAAGGGGACTATTTAGATGTAAGATAATACCTGGTATGTCTTATCCTAACTGCATTTAAATAATATTTAATATTTAGAATGTACGACTAACTATGTAAGTACTGATACGACTAGGTTAAGATACTAGAAGGTGGTAAACTAATTAAGACGAATGACCATTCACTTCTTCCTCTCCTACAGCCTCGTCAATAACATTGTTTTAGAATGGTAAATAATGTAGAAGAACTGACTGTATTAAGATCATGTTTAAAAATATAACACTAATTTATTATGTATTTATTATTGTGTTATAGCGTCTTTATTTATATAAGAATATGATATATAGTCATAGAAAAATAATGATTTCATTACTTTTATTATTATGAAGTTTATTCCGAAGTTATTTACTCTAATATGATTATTTAAGTCGAAGTAATATAATTTTTAATGCTTAAGAAGTATATTATTCTAATTTTTCATTCTGTCAGTATAGAGAATATGGAGTCTCGATTAGCATGCTCATTATTAGATAAAATGGGTTTACATAATTTTTATTCCTAATTTTATTTTTGTTTCTGAAATTTTAATATTGGAATAATTTTTTTTTTTCTTTCCGCTACTTGATTTTATTTAATTATTTTTGATTAAATGAATATCCCACCGGGGTTATCACCTCATAGTGAATGGGGAGGTCAGCTACACAAGTCATTTTTAAACGATATTTTAAATACATATTTAAAAAAAGAATAAGCGTAATTTATTTTATTATAAAGAATAAAAATAATAAAAATATACATATATCATATATATATTCTACATGAAGAATATATTGCGATAACTCAATTTCTGTTAAATTTTGTACTAACCAATATTCACTTAATCAACGGTTTATAGATAGCATAATGACTATCATAAAACTACTATAGGAAATATATTATTTATAACATTCCATGCACATTATTCCTTTGTTAGAATTTTTAGTGATTTATCTTATACACCTTATTTATATACTTGTATTTTAAAATGGCATGATAATCTTTATAATTTTATAAAATACCTAATATTACCATTTTGTTTATAAATTGTAGATACATTACTAGACATTATGATTTTTAGAAATCACTTTATAAAGCTTCACTTAACGTTCTTTAATATAAACCAAATTAAACATTGTTTTATTTTTTTAAATAATTTTATGAAGAGTTGTGATATCACTCTCTTTCCTTAAAATTTTCAATAGTTATTGGCCACTGTGTTTTACAGTAAATATTATTTATGTATATTAACTAAATTTTATAATAATCAAATTAACTTTGTTTCTATAATATATCATCAAAGGTTAATTTCGTAAGAGTTAGATATCAGCAACTAAACACTTTTGGTCTTATACGATATTAGTAGAATTATAAGTACTTTAATCTACGCAGTAAAACAACTTGTTATTTTCTATAATAATTCAGTGCCTGTTCATTCTATACCTATTTATATTGTAATATCGATTTTTTTAAGTTTTCTTTTATATAAAATAATAGTAGTATTTATAACACTCTTTTCATATTATATCTTATATTACTATTTATATTAGCTCTTGTTTACTGTACGATATGTGCACGTATTTAGTATTGTAGATTTTTAACTTTTTCGTTTGGTCCTTTATGAGAGAGGTTCTCGGCGGTTTCTACGTGTCTAGTCCACGTTTCATATTTTCCGGTGTATATTAATTTCTAGATTTTCTTTATCCTGACGGTTTCGAACTTGCATTCCTCTGCATTCATAAATTCATAAACTATTTTATTTCTACTTTCAACTTCGGTCTTAACTGTTTTTGCTGGTAATTTATGCTTATTCGACCTTTTCAGAAAAGGTGAGACTTTGGATCTCTCCTTCTGAGAACAAAAATGTATCCCTTGAAATCAAAGACAAAATATAGATGCTACTTCATTTTTTTTATTATTATAATTTTACAACTTTTAACTATTTATTTATCTATTATATATTTAATTATATCTTTTTATTATTATACTTTTTTTTTTATTTTTTTAAACTTTTATACGTCTTATATATATTATTTAAGAATTAATTTTATCTTAACTTAACTAATTAGTTATATATTTTTAATTCTTCTTTTTTTTATATTTTTATTTTATATTTATATTTATTATATTCTAAACATTTTAAATTTTATAATATTTTTTGTACTTGTGATTCGGAACTGTTTTTCAAGAAATTGTAATAAAACTTTAGATATTTAGGTTTTACAGTATTTTGTAATTGCTTTTATATTATATTTTATTTAGTTTATATGTTTCTACTCTTAAATAAATATTACATTAATACATTCATATTTATTTTATTAAACAAGATCAATAAAGACTTTATTATTTCTTACATGGATTGAAATGATGTCACTTCATCTTAGATTTTTTTTAAAACAGTTAGCAATTTCAGCTGTTAACATTTGTTATATGATATATTTTTTATTTTAATTTATTTTTTATATTTTTTTTTATTATTTATATTATTTTTTATTATTATATTAACGATATTCTGTCACCACACTTACCACTTAATATAGTTTCAATTTTTTATATATCCTATCTGGACACAATTAGTCTTCATATTGGTACTTTTATAGCTAGACTTTTAATTTTTATTTATTTTATTTAAAATTTTTTATATATTATCTTTTTTCGTTATATTATTTTTTTTTCATTATATCTCTTTTATATTTTTTACTTTCTATTTTTATATATTCTTTTCTATATTTTATTATTTATTAATTCATTTTTTTAGTAGGGTGTGTGGTATCTGTTTCCCAGATCATTGTGTTCGCGGGTCTTTGTATTCGCCGCTTCTATATTTTTTTATATGCGTTTTTGCGGATTGATCTTGATTCACTTCTTTTGGTAGGTAGCTTCATTCTATATTTTTTTTTTGTTTAGGTAGTCTTTTTAATGGATTAGTGCGGTGTGCGATTTATTGTCATTGTTAGCAGTGCTTTGCGTATTGAGAGGAGTGGATGCAGATATTATGAGTATTAAGTGTAGAGGGGTGTGTTTGAGTGTGTTTCAGCACTCTGCGCTGCATCTTTCTGTATACCATTACCGTTAGGAGAGGTACCCGCCGTAAGTCAAGTAGCGTGCTGTTCTAACGCGGTAGCTGTTATTACCATCTCTTGGATTATGCTTAAATTGACTAATGAAGTTTGAGGGTGGCGGTAGTTGGGCAGATTATGAGTATGGGCTGGAATGTCAGTTTCTCTAGAGTGTTTTTTCTTTGAGGACATCTTGGCCCTTCCATGTGTTGTGCGTTGTATAATCATCTGAGGTTGTGCGTTGTATTATTCATTTGATGGATCTCGGCCAAGCTTTGTGCATGCCTATACAGGAAAGTCGCTCATCGTGTTCTGTTTAGTTGCCATCTGGTATAATGTTCTTAGAGCGGAGCTTTGGCGTGTTCCTGAGGTTGCACGGACTACGTTTCTGCCGGTTGGGTTTATTATTGTAATATGAACACATGATCAGATAATTTATGTGTATTGGATAACCATTCATGTAGCATGATCATCTTCTCCACTTCTGTAGAGATTGTTGGCCAAGCGTTTTATGTTCCTCATAGTTCATAGATTTCAGGAGCATACATATGAAATGTATCACAAGAGGTGATGAGCATTGAGAATTACCTGAGAAGTATAAAAAGGACAAGGGTGAAAGATTACCAGGAATCGTATATCAGTTGGCTGAGCTACAAGAAAAACAAGAGGTGGCGTAAAAGCGAATTAGATCTTTTCAGTGAGAACCAATCAGAGCAAATAAGAGAGGAAAATGGTAGATATGCAGAAATTATTAGAGATGTTTTGTCAACAGGTCGGAAGATTTGTCGGCTAGCAAAATATTTCTACGAGTATAACACGTGCAGTTTTGTTTACATGAACGTACCTGAGCTTTGCCTTGAGATGATTACGGTACTTATTCCGATTTATAAAAAGAAGCCTAGTCGAGTATCGATATAGAATATCGTAAGCATTTCCGCAAAACAGTCGTTCCAATATACTAAGGCAATCACAGGATCGCTCACTAAGCCTGATGGCTCGCGAGAACAAGCAAAATTGACAATGTATGCACAGAGACCAACGATGACGCATTTAGACGTATAAAGGAATTTAACCTCACTATAAACTGCTTATCCCACCAAGCCCGATTACAAATCCACCACCTTATCGGGTAAGACAAAGGCGAAAGCGTTCCTTTACCACGCAGTCGAAGAATTATTAATGGAGCAAGTTATAATCAGAGATAGAACGCAAACGCACAGAACTCTCCAATTAGAATCGAATATAGTGAGATAGTGCTTGCAGGAGTTTTAGAATATGTGAGTTATTTGGGGAATCCAATAAGCATTTAAAATCTCATAGTTATGAGGTTGTGTTGCCAGGCAAAAGTTTTACAAATGGAAAGAAGTTGGTAAATTTATGGATCAGAATGACTAGTGGTAAAGCTTAGGTCAGGGGTGTCAGATGCTTGAGACAAATCTAGGAATATCTAGGTTCCTAATCATCGAGATGGTAAATAATTCCGACGCTCCTCCCCTTCTGATCAATGTGAAAGGAGGACCCCCCAACCCCCAATCCACTCATCGTTGTGTACATTGAAATCTAATATTTTCATTCGTAATGAAATGGTTAATTGATAAATGTATATATTTTTTTACTCAATATTTTTAGTTACTTAAATATTCAGATGCCTTATGACTAATTCTTGATACGTTAAACTATCCGACATACCACCGGATATAAAATAAATAACCGCATCCGCAAATAGTGAAAATTGAGATTTGGTGCACCCCTAATATATATATTATATATATATATAAATATATATATATAAATATATATATATATATATTATATATATATTATAGTATAGATTATATATAGTATATAGTATTATTATATTTATTATATATATTTATTATAATATATATACTTATATTAATATATGGGTGAATGTATGTGTATTTTTTTCTGCTATATATAATGAGGTCTTTAAGTTTTAACAAATTACAGCTAACCACAGAAACCTGTTTAGAATTTGTCTTTTTTAGGCTCTCTTTTAAAGATTATTGTGAGCTAATTTATAATTATATATATATATTAATATAAATTATTATATATGTATATATATATATATATAAATATATATCTCCATATATATATGGAAAATCTCTCCTAAATTTATATAATATGAATTTATAGCATATTAGACTCATATTCACATAGATGACTAATATTAATTAATATATATACCCACTCCTGGTATTCTTTATTTTAAATCTGCAACGATAAATAAAGAATAATTACACCTTGCTTTGGAATTATCACATCAATATATCCAAATGATATCCTTAAATTTTATTCTCTCTATATTATTCTCAATAATACTCTTGTTTGTATACTTATATATCCTTGTTCATCAGTAGTTTATTTATCTATATATTTATGAAAAAAACCCTCCATTCATCCTCCACCTTCCAAAGATGATTTATTAACTATCAAAAATATATATTATGGAATCTATCTTCTTTACCTTAATTATAATGTATTTTATATCTTTTGTATCTAATACTTATCTATTATTTATATTCCATGTATTACTGGGTTCGTCTTAGTTTGTCAGCTTTTCATTCTCTTTTTTTTTTACTTTCTATACATACTAATGTATATTTCATTTCTCAGGTTTCGTTCTTTTACATGAATAGATACCACTGTGTGATCCTAAAATTTTTCTGTTTTCCTAGATATATTCGCCGAGAGATATCGCTTCCTTTCTGCTCTTGTTTTTCCCTTTTCTTCCTTACTTGCAGGCGGTTGACATTTTTTTTTTACTCCCATCGGTTTCATGATATACGATTTTAATTTTTTAAATTTTCTCATTATAATGATGCATTGCCTCCAAGGCTATACCTTTTCCTTTCTGAAGACAAAGAAATTACAACCTTGCATGGTTCACATCAAATACAAAGTATCCTATTTTCTCTATATCTTCAAACTCTTGTTTGTACTAAACTTGTTCAGGAAAAAACTCTTCACTCCTTCAAAGATGATCTAACCAAAAATCTAATGGAATCTTCTTTCTTATTAGTCATCTTGTATCAACACTATAAGAGAGATTCATAGTTAAAACTTGATTCTTTCTCTTTGTGTTCATCACTCTTGTTTGTTTTTTTTCCAAGAAACACTCTCTGGAAATATGCAATAGCTACGCATTAATCAAAACTTTAATCAAAGTTTAATTTTCTGGAAGGGAGTCGATATAGTGATTTTCGATACTGAGCCAGTATAGAAAGAATGCAGTCGCTATTGCACATTTGTTTATATTTCACGGCGACATAGTGCCGGCATACCAAACATTCTTCCACTTTTACTCAACACTTTCCCACGACAAAGTCGGTTTCCAAGCGGAACAAATTCTTTTTCCATTTACATGTTTGGGAATGTTTTGTGCTGTTATGACACCATCTTTTCTAAAAGCCTTGTGGGATAAAGGTTAATTTCCTATACTGTAGAGGTTAGAGGCCCCGCCCGTAAGACGCACCCTTGCAATAACAATTCGGTCTCTAGGTGAGAGGAACGCCGAGAGAGCTTCATTCTACCTGCTGAGTTCACGCTGCATTGATGTGTGAGTGCATGTGAAACGAAAGTGATTAACCCAGTGTAAAAGAGGGGGGTTCGAGAACTCAGAAAAGACTATACAGTATCGTTTAAAAAACTTATTGCTTAGGTGCCTGCACTTATACCACTGATTTCCATATATATATATATTACTAAGTATATATTATATATATAGTCATACAATAAAAGTAAAGTACATTATAGGCTGTATATATATTACTTTTATATAGATTATAATATAAAAATCTTTTTTGCACGTGAGTTAGAGGTTTATATCCTACCCTAGTATATACGTATATATTTTATATAGTAATTATATATCTATACAAACATATATATATATATATATATATATATAATATGTTACGTAAGTTTCAGGACAGAAGGAATATACCTATAATTCTAAGAACAGATAGTATGACACTAGTAGATACGACCTTTATAATGAGTCTATGTCTATTGTTAATTTTAAAACTGTTTCCATTTTGTTTTAAAAATTTGTGCTAGACAAACGGTTCTAAAATTTTCAAGGAAATAGAAGAGGCGAACTTATACCACCCTACTTTAAAGTGGAGAGTAATTTTAATACATTGTTATGAAAGTTTTTATTCAGTTTTCTTTTAATAGGATTAAGCTAAAATTTTTATTTAAGTGTTTTGTCTTCGATATTTTATCACCTTGCGACCTAACCTGGATTATCCACGCCCCTTGTGCTTAGGGTGTGGTGAAACGCTAAGCCATGGTAACTCTTCGTGCCGTTTACAGTGTTCAGTCAAACTAAGAGACATCTTCTCTCTACGTAAGCACTCCAGGTGTATTCTCGGAGAAACCTGGCTCATATTTTTTAAGGCTATTTATCAAGTCAAGAAAAAAGTTATGGTAAGGAAGATAATGTTGAAGAGATTTAGCGCGACAATTGAGTTCCTTTCGCCAGCTTTCATTTTTAAAGTTTCTCTGCGCAATTCTGCTCTCTGAAGAAAATGAAACCTCCTCGTTCAGTCTGGGAGAGGATATCATTATCTCGGCGTGCAGACAAATTATCTGTATCGGAAAACAGGCGTCACGGGCGTAAATTTCAAGGGTTCCTCCTCTCAAAACAATACTAATTAGCCGTATTTATTAGAATATTCGAAATGTATTAGGAATTAACTAATTTATCTGAAGCAATCCAGATAAAATAAAAACTTCACCGATAATTTGCTTTATTCCTTTTCAAATAGATGAAAGTCACTTTATATTATTGCCAAAATCAGCTTCTTAGATTCTGTAGATTTTCTTATTTCGTAAATCATTATTTTTGGATATACATGGTACTAGTAACCATGGTGCGATAAATTTCGCTTCCCGTCTCTTCCTTAATTCTCAATAACCATAGTCCCTTTCATGAAACGAACTGTTGTGATAATATTTGTACTGATGGTCTATACCATCATTGTACAGGAATTAGCCATATAGGGTAATTTTATTTGCGTCCATGCTTCTTACACTATAGGAAAATTTTACCATTGAAAAATAACTCATGTGCTTTCTGCACAGGAATTGCACTGTAGGGAAAAGTTGTGGCTCGAGCATGTGTTCGTCTGAATGTTTATTAATTCAGGTTTGTTTGACAGATGATATTAATTACATTAATTTTTTCGCTGTACATTTGAAGTGAAGACTCCTTTCACCAAAAATGTTGTGTAAATGGACTGCATCCATGATTCTCATCTATTTATCTCTGTGGTAGTATGTACTTGACATCCGCCGTTTCTTACATCTCAAAGAAGCCACTAAAGTCTTTTTTGAGGAGATATGTAGAAAACATGATACATTTTCCTAGGTTGGGTGCAAAATGATGATTGGTGTTTAACAGCTTGTCTATATTGTCAGAGTAATATTTTTAGTAAAGCTGAAAAGTGTGTTGAAATAAACTTCTTACAGAGGACGGACAAATGAAACAACAGCTTTCTCAACCAATTGAAATAAGAGAGGTTTCTGGGTGAAAAGGTAGCTTCCTTGGAAGTCTTTGCAATTGAGGAAGAGGTGTGTTTTTTCAAATTTTCCAATGCCCATTTTAAATTTTCGGAATGTACATGGGCTGAGAGAAAAGTTAAAAGACCTTATTCTTGATCATGTTTATCGAATGCAAATGCTAGTCGAATTAAGTACTTTTTCCCTGTCTTCTTTTCGGTTAGAATTCTGAGTGGATTTGTTTTCCCATTTCTTTATCAGGGAGAATATTTGCTGGAATGATACTAGATTTCACAGCGTACTGAAATTAGACGAAATTTAGAGTGATCTCTGTGGCTGATTGCTTGTACTGGAAAAATTTGAACTTGTTTAGAAGACGTGACTATCCTGTCCGGCTGATTTTTGGTCTTAGCATTACAAATACGAGTAATCCCTAACCTAGTAAGAGGGAAAAGCCATAAAAGTTCCTTTTGCCCTATCTTTCAACATCCATACTGTTTTTGAACAAGCTTCTTTTCTCTGCAATGCGTCGCCAAAATAAATAGTGCAAAAGCAAGGAAATTAGACCTTGTTGAATCTTAAGTAAAAATATGCCTGTTTTGCGTTTATTCTCGGGGAAATTCAGACTTAATCAATATTTGGTGCTCCAAGAATAAAGACACAAAATTTCCTCATTACATCGATTCTTAACTTGTCAAACATCCAGCTTTCAGATATTTTAACTGGTATGTTTGTATAGATATTTTAAAATTTTTAAAATCTATTATTATATCAATATATAATTATCTATTATTATTATTATTATTATTATTATTATTATTTATATTATTATTATTATTATTATTATTATTATTATTTATTATTATTATTATTATTATTCTTATTATTATTATCTATTATTTATTATTATTATTGTTATTATTTATTATTATTATTATTATTATTATTATTATTTAATTATCTATTATATTATTATTATTAAACCAAGTGTGCTCAAAAATTCCAGCAGCCTTAAATAGTGTTTTCTGAATTTTTACAAAGGTTGCCTAATCTCACTGCGCGATTAAACTGTCGAAAATACGCAGTGGCGCTATAATGTTCATTATCCATGTGAGTGTATTAAAGGAAATGATGAACCCCTAATAATATAATGCAGTAGGCAAAACTCGGGAGATAGGTTAAGTTTTTAAAAGTTTTAGATTGTTTTATGACATCTAAAAAGGATCAGATTCGTTGGTGCCTCTTATATAACGTGAAGGAATAAAGTAGGAAAAATGGAATTTTTAGTAAGGAAAGAAATTCCGTGGACAAGCTGGTAAAAATAATTAATTGAAATTTGCTTTTATTCAAAATTTCAAAAATTTTTTATAATAGAACATTTTATTTTAATAGGGATTGAGTCTGGAGACCAGGCGAGTCAACAGTAATTTCTGGTCATGTGGACAATTTACAAAGTTGACTTCGAAGAAGAGAAAGGTGATGGTCTTTACGTCTTGATGTTAAGTTTCACATGATGGGGAAATCCGAAAAGCAAATAAATCAGTTGTCCTCATCTTCTGGCTTTATCTGAATATCAAGTTGTAATGGGTTAATTCGTGAATGAGTTGGAATTGTGAAGTCTTACACTCGTTTGGAATTTATAATGGTATTGGGTATTGCGGTGTTTTAAATTGGTTAGTAATTGACTTTCCATATTTCAAATTTTGATATTTACGTAATTATGTCCTCAAACTTGTTAGTAAGTGACTTTCCTTTATGCAATTAATTGATATTTCTTTTTGCTGTCTTAAAATTAGTAGGTGATGTTTTTCCTTATTTTTGAATATTTATTACCTCTGTGCTAAAACTATATTATCTAAAGTTTCACGAACTTGCCGGTGCTAATTCAATGGTGGGTGGTGAGAATATGCGTGATTAATAACATTTACTCGCATTTTATGAAATGAATATTAAGTTTGTGGTACTTTTTTTTGACATCTTACGTAGTATTTTTAGGTTAATTTTAGGTATAATTGGTACTGATATATGATATTGGTTTTTAAAGTACAATTATAAAAGATTTTCAAACATTCAAGATAGAGTGCTTTTGAGAAATAAATATTCTGTTAAATATTATATTTAAGTAAAAATTCTTTGACTTGTTTTTCCTCTCCTTTCATTTATTTTATTATCTCACATTTTATTATCTGCTCCATCGTTATTTTGAGTTTTTTACAGTATAATAGGTCGCAACTTGGTTCGTTACAATAAACAACGGTTTCCAAATCTGGAGTTTTCCCTAGCACCCTGTTGTCCAGAACTGGGTGAGCTTCCCTATGCATGTTTTCTTCGTTATCTTGGTGTGTGGACTGCTTTCTTCGTCGGTTGTGCCACGTCGAGAAGAACCCAAGGTCCTTTAGATATTATTATGCCGCTCCATTATGCCAACTAATAGTAGGACTAATTCAGCATTAAATCAATGCAAAAGCTGTCTACAGGGTGGGTTCAGCCGGTGGACCGTTTGTGCTCTTCCCAATTGTTCCACAAATCTCTTCCCAGAAGATGATACAACAGTGCTCTCTCGCTGCGCAAGGATAGGCAGAATCCTTCTCACTAATGATTTTAAAATTCCTCTTCTCTTCAATATATTATGACTTAACCCCCTAACTCTCAACATATACTATTAAATATCCATGGCTCAATCCCATATAATATCAATAGAAACTCAATACATTGTTCTTCATATCACCAGAAGTTCAAAGCAAGCATAACTTCTCACCAAAATAGTTCGCCAGCTCTCATTAAACAATATAACATTTTTATGACGCTTCGCTACTTCCCCTCTTCACCTCCCCCCCCAACACTTCTCATTCCTAACATCAAAATACAAGAACAATAATTACTTTACCACATGAACATAACCCCACTGACACCTCCACTTCTATTACAAAGCGCAACTAATAAAAATCCTAAATCTCTGGGTTTCCAGTCGCGGCTTTAACAGGACCACCTTATTCATTCAGTTATCTCCATTTTGCCACTGTTTTCCACTTCACACAAATCGCTCCCTACCATAATTAGCGCGTCATCTCTCCACAGCTAGACCTATATTTATCTGTTTTATTAGTTTTCCCCAAATTCAAAATCGTCGGAGGAGATTTTTAATGCCTGTGGCACTACCACTGCGCTGGTAAAAAGACTACCCCTCTGAGACGCCGTAGGCACTCATAGTCTCTTAACGAATCTAAGAATCCCTAAATATTCTTAATTCAAAAAACCTTCCCAACCGAATCCCTCTTACATAGTAAACGCATCCCAAACTTCCCCAGGACCGCACATTTGGGTTTCCCCTCTCGTCCTACACCATTACTAACATTTGGGACAAGCGCATTACTGACCTACAATGGACGCACCTTCCTAATCTTATAATCCTAAACTCCCCATCAACCCCCTTTTCGGCAAAAAACTTTTTATCATTACAGCTAACTTATCAAACTTGAAACAAACTGGCTCGCATATACTAATTATATTGACTCACATCAACTCAGAGCGAGAAATCACCATGATAATGACTACTTCCTTTCTCACCTTCATGCACTCACTTATAGGTACAATAACAATCATCAAATCTGCCAAACTCTTCTACTATTTCCTCATATTGGGACTATCAGAAAATCATTATCGAGGATTACAACCAAACTAAACCCAAACACTCTCTAGGCCAACTCATAAAACAATAGAAACTCCTTCCGAAAACTCATTCCATATACCCCCCACATCTCTAACTAAACATCTAACCTAAAGCACGCTTCCATAAATCACTAACCTCATAACCACTCACAACACTAAAATTCTCCTGTGAATACCCTACAACAAAGGTACAATCTCATGCAAAGGCAATAATGAAAACCTGGCAAGGTCATCATATAAAGTTAAACAATTTACTAAACAAGTGGCCCCCACGATCTGCCACGAATCCCCATCTTTACCGAACAACTTCCTCCCTTCTACCTAAACAACACTCAGAACAGTTCCGTCGTCAAAACATTATCGTGGCGTAACCCACCTTCGCCACACGCAACAATCGACCCGATAAACTCAGGAAAAGCAACATAAAAAAAACTCAGTGAAGGGAACGTCAAACCAAGACCTCAACCCCTACCCTTTCTCTCGATTCACAACATCATGATTGACGAGAAACCATTAAATCCTCCAAACAAACAGCTCAAGCATTCGAGGGTCCCAGATCTCCATATCTAAACCTGCACATAATAACACCTTTGAAGAAAACGCCATCCTCCTAATTACCAAGACCTCTTCAAGTTAAATCCTGGCAACTCATTACTACTTTCCCCCAATCTGGAACATTAGCATACAATAATCCCAAAACTCAAACCAAAAATAGACCCCAACTTCCCCCTCCCTCCTATCTGCTCCAACTGTCCTCTGCTTGATTCCTATCAGTAAAACTTGCTAGAGATATACTGAATATTAACTATAAAGTTCCCAATTCTATTCTCTCCCAGACTTCCAACACGGATTTTAAAGCAACCATCTACTACCACAGCCCTCTCTTCCCTCACACAAACTCCATATTAACTGGCTTCAGGTGTGAAGTCGCACTTGGGGCGCTATTTATCGGGTCCTTTTCAGCTGCACCGTATAAGATATGGACATAAATTCCGGAATTTTTCCAGCCGATTTAGACCTCCCTAGATAAACAGTCCTAAAATGTAGGCTTTTTTTGTGCCCTCCGTAAAACGGTGCATTTCGTGTGTTGTCTGTCTGTGTCGTGTAGTCATTCTTGTCAAAATTTTTCAATTTTCAATTTCCATGTTTTGACCTTCTGTGTGCGTAATATGTTTTCAGAAGTTTTTCTGAAATGACTTCAAACTTGGAAATATTGCATAGATAGTCCAAATATCGTAAATTACTAGAAGTAGCTTTGTTCCGATTTTGTTGAGTTTGGTTGGCTCGAGCGTTTGTCCATTGTTCCAAACCCATTTTTTTTTGGGATTTTGAAATGAAAGAATTTAAGTTGCGATGTTTTTTCTGTTCGGGCGTATTAGTGGTAGTGATTTTCTATCAGGGCTTGTACAGTGGTGCAAGATGCATCTTTTTTACTTAGAGATTTTTTTTTTGTGTATATCCAAAGAAATTTTTTAAAATTTCGAAATTTTTGTTTTGAATAAATTTGTTCAAGAACAAAATCAAACCCAAAACATTAATGAAGAAATAATTTAATGTAAAAAATGTTTTGCTTCTCTTCTCTGACTACATAAGCCCTGAAAATTAAATCCACTTCGCACAGAAAAAAATACTTACGCAATTTTCTTTCATTTCAAAATTAAATATTTAAAGTGTGTTTGGAACTTGGCCAACGCGAAGAAATCAAATGAAAAAAAGACCTTGTTGAAGCAAATGGAGAAGAACTAGATCGATGCATATTTCAATTTGAAGTCATTTTATGGAAAATAAAATTCTGGAGCATATTAGCGTAAGAATGTGTCAAAAACATGCAAATTGAGAAATTGAAAGAAAACTAAAGAAGAATGACTACAGACACACAGAAATAACACCTTGATACACTTCAACGTGATTTAGGGAGTGTCAAAAAAGCTACATTGTTTGGTGTTATATATATAGCCTCAAAAGCTCGGCTGAAGAATTCCGAATTTTTATGGTCCATTTGTTTAGGTGTGGGCTGTAAAATGGGCTCGTCCCAGGCACAAAAGTTGGATCTTGCCCTTCAACCAAACATCAACGCTTACCCTACGATCTATACTCACAGCACTTGTAGTCATAGACCATAGCATTTGGTACACTCCCCGTTCCGCCACACAAGGCGCTGCGTGGTCGGGGCTAATTCAAAAAATCCTCCCATTCCACTTTCTAACTTTAATGACAATCTTATAATTATGGATCATTATTTCGTCCTCATTTTCTCTTGACCGGAAGAACTGAAATACTGGTATCGGATTACTTTGAAATGTTTGGTTGTGCTCCCGATTAGGTTCTTCGATGCGCGTTGGGGTGCTGTCATGAAATGTATTATTGATTGCCATTAGGATAATACAGATGGGTCGCTTTCGTAAGGCCGTTCTTGACTTCTCTCCATCATTGCTTGTGAGTTTGGGATATCTGGTATGGTGGGTAGTCTTGGTGTAGTTAAAGGACTGCAGTCATTCCAGGTTGTTGGTCTGTTTGAGCTTGTTTGTCCATGATGATACTCAAATGGGTCTACCTTCATTTTTAAATTAACAAATTTTATAGTTGTCAGAATTTGCAATTATTAGATTTATTATCCTTCCCTTGTTGGAGCCTACTCACATGGCTAATTTTTTCCGCCGCTAAGTTTTTGTTTTCACCTAGATTATCTGTTGGTTTTTTATCACCTAAATGTCTAGTTGATGACATCGTTTAGACTTCATGGTATTTTGCGTCATAATTGTCCACTGTCCGAGTGTATCAGGGTGAGGAATTTCATGCAGGCTGGATCAGTTGGAGCAATCCCCTTCAAAGAATTTAGTATAAATGTACATCTTCTTTTTATTGATAAAGCTTGTGTTATATTCCCCGTCAGGCTAACACTTAGAATTACTTGCGTCGGCATCCCCCCTTAACTTTCTGGTAGTGTTAGCCCACCCTTTGCGTTTTTTTTTTAGGGTTTTTGGTGGGGTTTTTTGTTTTTGCTTGGCTGGTGCTTATTTAACCACCGACCGGGGACATCATTATAGGTATATATTAGGCCTAGTTTAGGTTAATTCTCTGACAAATCAAGTAACCCTCTGCCCTAAACACCAAATCCCTTAAAAATGTGATCTGAACGCTACTAGGACTCTACAGCCTACGAGGCTCGGTCACTAGTTGGACGATCGTTAGTCCACCATATATGTTGCCAATATCGAAATCTATTGCCATGGGAACAACGTGCGAATCGGAAAATGACTATAAGCACCCTCGAAACAACCCTGGCCGCAAACAACCTTACAGCCTAACGAGTATACACAGGATCATGCAATTTGGCATCGTCGGCCTTGCGTAACGAAGTCATCAAGCACCACTTCTTCGAAACTAATCTTAAACCTAGCCTACGGGCCTACCTTCCTCCAGCTTTGGTTTCAACAAAGCATAGGATCATTCAAAATCAACACCTAAATAAACAACTTCTAATAACTCGTCGAAGCCGGAGATTAACTACAGCCTTTAATGGAAGTGACCGCGAGCAAAGGTTATTCGTTCTGAAATGATCTCCAAACCCCAATTCCCATACATATTACAGGATGACAGCTTCCATACCAGCCCCCCCATATTTATCCCATATGATCTGTTTGTATTGGTTGGGGATCTCTCAGATGCTAACATACCTCCCACGAAGTAAAACCCCCACGGTTGAGAATGTCTCCGGTGACATCCCTTCTCTAGTATGATCTTTGTGCTACGTCCAATACATTCCTTCTCTCCAGATCATTATTTTTCACACTTTTCCACATTCTTCATGTTCGAACAGTGCTTAACGGTCAATTAATAAGAGATTACTTTTACCTAAAAAATATGACTTCATAACCCTTCGAAAACCACTTGCTATTACGAGCGTTCACTTAATCGTACACAATTACTCATATGTTACACAGGAAGATTATTCACTTTTTTATTATGAATTATTTAGTGTCTTTCGGTTGCTGCTCGACCGCCCTCCTTATTTCATCACAGTGAGGTCATCTATGTGGGACAATGAAAAAATATCTACAAATATCTCGATGCATAATCATCTTTCACAATTCTATTCTCCTTGTAATCTCTTCGGGGCGGGCTGGTCAATTTTTCCCAAGGCTGAACTGAATGCCTTCAGAGAGGGCGTACCATTCATCTCGTTTTTCTACTTTCTAAATTTTATCCGCCTCGCGCTATTACCCCTAGCGTTAAAAATTTTGTCTGGACTTTTCTCCGTGCTTAATACAAGAAACGGTTCCTAGGTCATACTGAGAATACAAACGCGATTTCAAATCAGTGGGACCAAAATATAAAAATATTTATATATTAAATATATACACCTATTAAAGTAAAAATTAACTTGAGAGTGAGGAGTATTAATCGATATTCGTTTATATATATATATGTATACTAACTAGATGTCAATTATCTTGCCTACCTCCCAGTATTTACCACTTTATAGCTTACTGTATATACATAGTTTATTTAACTCCATTATTATCATGACCGCGTTACGTACCACCTATATTTTAATATATCAGTATGTATATATATATATATATTAGCTATATCATAAGTGTATTTATTTTAGTATATATGCAATACTATTCTGTATAAATTATCCTTCTCTACGTTTGCTACCAACCTAATCAATGGTTTTATTGAAGACTATGGCTCTATCTGACGTGCAACATCCACCTCCGTAGTATCATTTATACCCCTTCAGCTATAATCACGTTACTAATGATTATCTAGTCTCTATAATATTATTATTTATATTACGTAATACGTATTACTTGCATACTTCTATATGCCTATATTTATTACTTCTTATACTACCATGATTTTAGAGTGCCAGTGCCTATATTATATATAATCATAAGAGGTACTACACCCTAGTTTTAGACTACCTCATCTAATTTACGTACTAGAGATCATAGTTATCCCGACACTATGAATATTTGAGTATCACCCTAGCTTTGCAACTATAAATATTTATTATATAGTTAACCATAAAATTATACGTTATTCAATAAAGGAAAATGCTTTAGTTAATAGAATAATAGCCCTGGAATATATTCATTCATCGTTATTTATTTAATAATATTTATAGCGGGCTCCGGCCTTGTAGTGAGGTAATCTTTTATAGGTATGAAATTTATTAGTGGGTATATTATTATGCTAATTAGTACGTATCGTCACTACTACTGGATATACATGATAATTAGAACATAATTATCTTCTGAGAATGCTATCAGAGCCATATATATTATAAAGTAGTAAAATGGGGAGGTAAACATTATGTTAGTACGTACTCTTGAAGAGCCTTCCTACAGTTAAATGGCTGTTTGTAAGCCATAAAATAGCGTAAATTGTTCTGTGTCAAAGGGCGCCCCCTGACATGCGCTACAATTAGGGACTGATAACTAATGGGAAACTGTTGTTGTGTGGTTGTGACAACGGACCGCGTTATGACAACGGGGCCTGTGTCTCGATCGCAGGTGGCTTTGATGTATTGAATTATCACCATTTTATCACACAAGAGACTTTCTCAGGTTTTAGAGCTTGGGCTTACGGTCCAACGTGACGACGCGGCTACCGATCGCGCGCCTAGTGATAGATTTTCATTATTTTCTTCTCGTTTCTACTGTTTTCTTTTCCTATGTTGTAAAGTACTTGATATCAACTTCCCTTAGGGAGCTAAGGACCATTGTTACGCTAATAAATAAAAGCGGAACCTGAGCCGCATTTTCCAGGAATTGGGAGTTTGCGCTCCGGGTACCAAGCCGTGTTTGCCTAGGAGGATCCTTTAGAGTCTTTCATAGAGCACGTGTTTGTATGTTTTATTCTCGTGCGTCACATTGATGAGAGTCTTTAGCACTTGTATATCCAGACAAATTGAGAGGGCAACTCGCAGTATGGGGGATTGGTTGCCTTGCCCCTAACAGTGTATTTGTTTTCTCTCGGCCGACTTACGGTTCGGAGGAATATAATATATTTAATTTGAGTTAGATTGTACCTATATTTAGTTTTCGCCCTTTTATCCTTAATAGGCACTATATTTTTATTAATTGTTCGCTCTAAGGCTATTGCATAGTTAAGGCCGGGAAGTGGCGTATTTATCTGTATATAGTAGTACTATAGAATAAAGTTATTATATAGGATAATTATTATTATATTTAAATAGAGTAATAATTAATACATGGTTTTATGTTATGAGGTATATAATTATAGATGAATATGTGTGGAATACTAAGGAAATATATGGGGGTTAGGGTAGGTATAGTTATGATGATAGCTTATGTATATATTAGTGGTTGGATAGTTTTCTATGAGTAGATTTTTTATTTTAGTTAATTTTTTGTTGTTATGTATTACCCTGTTATTCATGCCAACGATTTGCTGTATATAATAAATGTGCACCTTTTATGTCTTTTCCCCACTCATAGGAATCAAAAATAGTTAAGTGAAAAATAGCTAATTCAGGGCGTTGAGTAGAATCTGTCTGAGGGACTGACCGGGCGGGAATTTTTGTCGGTGTCCCTGGGACGCGAGGGCGCGAGCCCGAGGGTCTCGGGGCGGGTAGGTTAGCCTCAAGAGATTAGGAAATGGTAAGTTCAAGAAAGACCTGCACGATAGGTTCTATAAATAGCATTTAGGAGTGAACGAAGTTAGCAACTTTAGATTTTCATTTATATGTATGTATAATTATAAATTATTAGAATTTACTATATTTTCATTTTAATAATTCATTCCATTAATTTGAGGTATAATGATTTTCGATAAGAGAAGAGTTTTAAAATAATTGGATTTCCTATGAACCGGAAAGGTTATTAGTTTGTCACTTATATTATATAAGAGTCCTACCATATATATAATTGAGCTAATAAATATTAGAGTGAATAGTTTATAATATTGATAGTGGTATGTTATAGTGAGTTATAATATCCGATTAAGATATTATTATTTAGTATGAAATGTATGGTTGAGTTAATCGAGGTTTAAGTTGGATATATTATTTGGAGTGATGATATTTTATATATAGTGATTTTGTTATTATATTACATATATTAAGTTACTAAGATGTTGAGGGAATTAGCTATGGGATTGATGAGATTGCAGTTATGATTATTATTTTCGTATGCGGAGAAGTTAATTAGTTACTCTTATATGTTTTTAAAATGGTTATGTATGCCTGTCTAAATGTAACTACTGCTGTGTCGGCTATGTGATTATGGTGTATGGACTAATCTTATTTAGTGTTATTTAAGAGAGGAAGCTCCTCTGGATTTCTTTGTTTTAGTGCTAATCTTTGAGGGTTCGATCTTTGAAAACTGTCGACCGTTCCTTTGTCAACTTTACTAAATAGTATGCCATTTTAATTGAAAAGTGCAACTTGATTTAGAAGATACTTTTTTTTCTTAATTGGTAATAAAGTTGGATAAAGTGGTCTGTAGTGAGAAGAAAAGTAGTAAAGCAAGATAATGTATGTTCGATTTTCGCCGAGTACATGCGGCAGATATACTTCTTCATGGGCGAATGGTATCGGGATTTTGCGTCATGTTCTTTAGTATCTTTTCAATCAATGTATTCAGTGTGTTTCAAGTTGTGTTCTGCACGTTATTTTTCCTTCAGGTGTTGTTGAAATATTTGTTGCATCGCCATGTCAGTATTTTCTGCATTTTTTTGTTAGTATCCATATACGTATCTTGACTTCACCTGGATGACGTTTTGTATGTTTTTAGGCGTGAGTGTTATAATGCATGGACGGAATTGGCGCGAGGATTTGTGAAGGTTATGGCAGGTTAAGATTGGAAGAGTGGTTGATTGCAGCTTTATGAGTCAGTTAGAAGGATGGATACGAAAAGTGCCTTTTAGTCGAACTATTGGACTTATGTTAAAGCTGAAATGTTATAGCGGGGTCCTTGATGGCAGGTCATCTGGTGTGTTGAATTTTTTCTTCTTGGTGCACATATCATAATTGTTTCCACCTATATGAGGGCACAGTTGGGGTGATTTGTTATATTTGCAAGTGTATGTTGCGGAGGCGAGGTGCATTTATACGGGTAAGGGGCAGCGCTTGGGGGTATATTGATTTTCTTTTGCGTTTTTGTGGGTTTGAAAAGTAATGTATTGTTTTTAAAGGTGGATGTTATTTCCTGACTGGAATAGGGTAAAGGGAGCATTTTTTTGGTAATGGGTATGGTTTGTTGTTAATACGATACTATTAGGGGTAATTGGGGAGGGGGGAGTTGGGTGAGAGGTAGTAGGTTGTGGCATTATTGTGACAGGTGTGGATAAGTGTGCTATGTATCTCTCATTTTGCTTTGTGGTAGAAGGTGGCTTTGGTGATGAAAACTCAAATAGTCTTCTAAAGTGATATGGGAAGTATTATGTGAGTAATTTAGTTTCTTTGGCGAAGAGGTGGGAGAGCATGAATATCGAAAAGGCACGGAGAAATAGAGAGTGACAGAACAGCTAATTTTGTTTTGGGGAAGTGATTAGATATGCTAGTAAATATTTGTCCCTTTGATTGCATGTATAGTCTCCTAACATATATGGTAAATATTTAGCCAAGTAATTTGTTATTTCCTGTCATTGGTAATCGAGGAATGATATTTAGAGTTGTTGGACGAGGCATTCTCATTTATCG
The DNA here is from genome assembly GCA_015478945.1 of Trachelipus rathkii. Taxonomy (NCBI): domain Eukaryota; kingdom Metazoa; phylum Arthropoda; class Malacostraca; order Isopoda; family Trachelipodidae; genus Trachelipus; species Trachelipus rathkii. The sequence goes on from JABUQX010132415.1 coordinate 28,454, forward strand.
TAGGCTGAACTGAAGGTGATGATAGAGTTAATATTATGTTTTCTGGACATCATGGGTGGTGTTGTGAGTGGAGGGAGTAAAAATGTCACTACATTATCTAATGCATAAACTTTATTGTTTAGTAAAGGGTGGTGGTATTATTAAGTATTGATTAATAATGTCTGTTTATGTCCTATATTATAGGGTTGGTTTAGCTTGAAGTATGGAAGACAGTGTGGGATTCCCATGAGCTCAAATGCCGAAAGTTTGTGTTCGTATATATTGTGCCTTATTAAATATGAGAGTTATGTTGTAGATGAAGATTGGCCTTCCCCCGTCCTTTCATAATGGGTCAAAATCAGCTGCGATTAATCTCTCATTACAACATAACTCTTTCACTTTTATTAAACATAGTTATGGGATTAGATATTGTTAGATTGACGATTTTTGTCTCATTTTCCCATTGCACCACACACCAATACCCTAGATGTGTCTCTAAACTGTGATATTTAAATACGTGATTCGATTTCCTGTCGAGGTTAGCTAGGTATCGAGTAGTACATGCCCTCTCCAACAACTCTAGTCCCTTTCCGCTCTGATACGGTGTTAATCACATGGAATTATCAATTCATTTGCATATTGTTACCTGATATGATAGAGCCAACATTGTCGGCGGACCAAACTATATTACATTAGCTTCTAGGGGTTCATTCCCTGCCAAATCACAAAAATAGCTTGTTCTGTTCATCTCTTATTTTCTGTAACCCTTGTCTTTCGTATATGTTCTTCCGTCCTCTTCCTCCACGGATAGCCAAGAAACGTATATATTATGGCTTACGCCATCAACTACATTTCATCACCTTACTATTTGTTATGATGTTGGGTTCATCAATCAGATAGAGGCAGTTAGACAAAGCAATAGAAGAGTCACTCACTAGTTCACCTTTCGCCCCAAAAAGAGTTGTCAACACCTCCTTTTTACCACAGAGTTCTCAATTACCATTGTAATAGACTGAGCATTTGTCTATACCGGTATATTAAACCAAAAATTTACCCGCATTGCCATTTGTTTTTGGATTCAAGCGCTTAGAGGAAGAATTATTCTGCAAAATCCCCGAAATAACGACAAGAAAATACTTATCCAAGCTGTTATTGGAAAATATTAACATCGCCCTGGCAAGTGAACGGTTATGTCTATATAAACCATATAAAGGTATATCATCAATAAGATAGACGTTGAAGCAAAGGAATTGATATAATTAGACTCATCAATTACGAGTCGACTAACCTGCCATAGAAGCATAAATTCAGGCTATGAATACAGTCATAGCGTAACACAGGCCTCTCTATCAGTATCGACCTAATATAAAGATACTGTACTAAGAAATATCAATTCAGCACGAACCATTCAGAAATCATTGATCTTTGCATTTTTTATTTAATAGATAACTAGAGCTAACAATTAGCACTCCAAGTGTGAAGTTAAGATTAGATTTTTATAAAAATGAATATCTGAAACATCAAAAATTTCAACAACACATGAAGAAAATAGCAGACCCAAGAAAACACACTTGAACTGATGAAGATCAAGACAGAAAAAGTCCAGTCCCTTAGCCTGAAGATGTTCTCGCTGCCGGGACCGAATAATATAGCTTCCTTTAAAATTTATATCCATTAAAAAAGTTGTCCTTTAACAAATGTTTTTAATTGTGTTACTTTAGTAATAATATATGAATGTGACAGTAATGCTGGGACACTTAAAAAAGAATCCAGGCTTCTTCTCTAAAGTACTATATTATATTATATATATATATATTAATTTATAATTAGGATTGATATATATATAATAAAATCGAAATATATTATATATATAATAATAATATAATAATATATATATATATATATATATATTAATAAGTATATATGGTGAGTATATATATTATATATATATAGTATATATACTATAATTAGCTATTAGTGAATATATATTTTATAAATTATAATAGAATTGAATTAAATAATAATAATATTTTTGAAATAAGAGATTTCGGAAAATATTTGATTTTTTTAAGAGGTTTTTCTTTATAAATTTTAAAATACATTATGATTTTAACATTATATTTATTTCCTTTTCCGAATTTCGTGTGCTATTCAAATTTTCGAAATATTGTTTATGTTAAAAACTCGGGAAAAATTATTATAATTTGGCTCAATTTTAATTGTGAAATCATAGTAAATACAAACAAAAATTGATTATAGTTGTGTTATGTATTGTTTATATTATTTTACTCAATTTCTCTAAAATTGTTATCTTACGAGAAATGACGACCTATTTTTTTATTTGTTTGATACTCCACCTTGTTATTAAAAGTTTGTTTCAAAGGCAGTTATCCCAAGTTCGAAACCCCGGTTTTCCTGATTTTTGGCCGGGCCGGGGCCGGGCCGCGGCGGGGCCGGGGCCGGGGCGGGGCCGGGCCGGTGCCCGGTCGGTTCTTAATCAGGGTATCTCTATGAACCATAAACAGAAATTCTAGTTTAGGGATTTGTTAAATTTGTATATATATATGATATAGTATATATATATCACTATACTAGTTATTACCTATATTATTATATTATAGTAGTATAGTAAGTATAAAAGTTATATGTGACGATCATATTTAATGAAATAATATGGTATAAAATTTGAGTAGTTTCTAAATGTATAAGGTATTAGCACGCAAAGTAGGGGGCCTCGAGCTTGACCGGCGAACATAGGGGGGGACGTTTTCCATAAACCTCCGTGCGGGAGGGGCAGAGGACCGGCCGCGACACCTCAAAGTATTTCAAGTAGAGGGGGTTTTCGCACAGACCCCTCCGGCATTACCGTACATTCGGCTATTAGGCGAACATCGCCACGGTCCGATCGTCCCAGATGATAATATATCTACTTCTACACTTTTAACTTAAATGTTAGTGAACTTTTATAAACATTACTGACGTCAGGAATTCTGCTAAGAAATAGATTAACATTTGGAAAAATGATAATGATAGGAATTTTAAAATAACAAAAAACCCTCTAGGGTTAGATCTTATAAACAGAATCATTGTCGGATCATTTGAACATTAAATTGTTCTTTTCCTTTATTAATTGACAATTTTCTACAATTATTTTAATGACATTTCTTTTTATTTAGTATAACCTTTCTTCTTAAATAGGCTAATAATTCGATATCATTTTTCATTTAACGAAATTTAAAATTTTCGATGGTTAATTTTCGTCCCGACACGCGAAACCTCTTCAAGCAAAAGACTAAAATTCTTCTCTCAGAATTCACTAAAAGGTTGAAATTTCCTTACGCCCAATAAACGAACACGCCACGGATTAGTTAGATCTATATCTCACGAATACCTACATAACCTTATTTCCTATAATTGGTTTAAACTGATTTTTTATATTTAACTTTCATTTTAATGGAATTAAAGTTTATTAAAATTTTTCTTTAGAGAAAAAGGTGATAGATTCTTATGTGTAAGGTTCAATCGGTTGACTGTTCGACCACACATCTAAAATATATATATGAGGTATATATATATATATATTATACTATATATATATAAATATATTCTATATTATTGAATATAAACTATATATATATAAATATATCATAAGCTATATTACACGTATATAATATATATTAGTACCTCATATTTATATAATATTATATATATAATATATAATATATATATATAATATATATGTATATTTCTTTGAAACTAAGATCTAGGTTTTAGGGGTTGGGACTTTTTTCAGGCTAAAGGCAAAATATTTGTGGGTTATCGGCCTCTATCTATGGGAGCGGCAGACCGAATATACTATATATATATTAATATCTATATATATATTAGGGTAATAATATATATATATATATATTTAAATTATATTATTATATAATATATATTATATATGTAGGGAGCTATATATATATATGATATTATATATTATATATATTATATATACTATAATTATTATATTTATACAATATATTATATCTATTATATATAATATATTTCTATTATATAGTATTACATATATTATCCAGCATGTACAATTATATCTATATGGGTATGATATATATCTATATATATTATATATAAGTATAAGATTTATATAATTATATATATATAGTATATATTATATATATATATATATTTATATATATATATATATATATACAATATATTATATAATATATTTATTATATTATTATACTTATATCAGTTATAATATATAATATTATTATATAGGTAATAATATATAATATATATATATATATATATATAAAAATATAATCAATAATAATTTTTATTATTATATTACTAATTCTATTAATTATTTATTATATATTCGAAAACATATAGACTGATATACATATATATAAACTATAATAATAGTATTGATTCCTTATATATATATATATTATATGTACTATATACAATTATATTAATTATAATAAGTTATTATATATATATATTTATATAATATATATATTATATATATTATCATTACTCTATAAATATATATATATATATTAAGGTCCATATTTATAAAATATATTTATAGTATATATACATATATCTATATATTATATTATTATTAATAATATATTATAATATATAGTATAATATATATATTATATATTATGAATATAATACACATATATATATATATATTCTATTATATATATATAATATATATGTTCGTGATTTTTAAATTTATTACTGTAAACTACATTGTATTAAATTATTATATATATTATATTATATATATAATTCTTATATATATATAATTAATTAGTATTATTGTATATATAGTATAACTATAGAATTTAGTTATATATATCAACGAACGTTTCGTCCGTGATTTTTTTATATTACAGCCTGAAGGTAAAAATGGATACGCTATCTACTCGATAATTCTTTATTCATAGTGATACTACTCGTGCGTAAAAGCACAATAATTAAGAATTAATACTAAGAACTATACAAAAATATAAAAAATGAAATATATATATATATATATATTATATATATATATATATTATATATATTATATTAAAATGATTTAAATAATGAAATTATATTATATTACTATAATTATATATATATATACTATTATCTATTATAATATATATATATATAATACTTATCTATATTATATATATTATTATACTATATATATATATAATATATATATAATTACATAATAAGGCATACATACGCATGAGATCCACAAAAGATGGCAAAACACTAAAAGTTTTATAAACCAACATTAAGCAAATATGAAACAGATTAAATAACAGGTGAGACGAATCTTATGTATGACAAGAACTTTTTTAAAATTATGGATTAAAAATAATATAATAAAGATGGAAATAACTGAGATGGATACAATCAGTTTTTCCAATTTTTTTTGACAACCTTTCATTTCGTATCACTACTTTTGAATTCATAATTTACTTACTTTTAACTAAAGGCCAAAATTTTTTGTAACTTAGATGTTAATTGATTACTAATTTTATATGTACTAAATTGTCAGGAAAAACAAAAAATTGCAAGAAAAAAAAGTTTTTTAATATACTACTAAGGGAAATTCCCAAATGTCTTTAACGGAAAATAAATTTTGACTAGTAAGGAAGAAAATTAATTCCACTGAAACTACAAATTTTTTTGGTAACCATCTAACTGAAGTTAAAAATCTAAAATTTTACTGTATATAAATATTATACATATAAATACCGATTCATTTAGAAATATAGACTTAGTATTAAGGGATAAGGTTTCATTACTAATTGTAAATAATTTATACAATTAAATACCGAGGTCATGATTTAAAAATAAGAATCTAATATCTAAAAAGTCTATTAATAAATGTAAAAATATATATAAAAATGATTATTTAAGGAAATGAGGACTAATTTCAAAGGGAATTATTAATGACTGTAAATATTTTGCATAATCAAGATTTAATGTAGCTCTCTCTCCATTGTAATTTTATTCGTTAATTTACAGTTTCCGCTTTAAAGTATATTATTATTATTTGCTACTATTATTATTATTTGTTTCCAAATTTCTTTCCATTAATTTTTATTACTACATATTTTTATTTCATTAATTATTTATTTCTAATTATATAACTTTCTTCCTCTTTACGTAAGAGAGATGGGGTGGCACCCAGAGAATGGTTGTTGGTGGAGTGTTGTAAATATTTCCCCTAAAGTGAAGAAAGAACAGGCAAAAATAAAGAATTGAGGTTCTACGACAAAAGCGTATAAAACAAAAGAGCCAGCTGCCCCTGTGCAAAGATAAGAAAACTGAAGACTATATAACTTAGGCGACAATGGAGGAGTTCCAACATGCTTCAATATAAACTTTGCTTGAAATGTTAATTTTAGTAGTACAAAAAGAATATCTTATAAAAAAAATAAAAAAACACCAAATTAATAAAATAAAGAATAAGAAACTGAAACATTTTTATGGCAAGCTAAAATTCAATTAAGTGTCTAAACTTTGTTGAAAGTCATTTTCCCTCGCATAGAATAAGGAGAATATTAGAAGAAAATATAAATTTTAAAAATAACCAACTAAGTAATAAATAAAGACTAAGAAACCTGAAACTTCTCGTTAATACTAAAAAATATCAGTGACCAAAGTTGCATGACAAACATCAAAATAATACTAAAAAATAATACTAAATAATACTAAAAAATATCAATAAGCAGAGTTGCATGACAAACTAAAAACAACATTTTTCCTAATAACATTGCCGAAGTTACAAGCCTGGAATAAACACGAATCACTTCTTCTTTCTTCTCTTATCCATCTTCTTTACGATTGTCGCAGGAATTAGAAGCATTAACATCGGACATTTTAATCTGGGCCACATATTTATGGCCCTGAGTCTTCCCTTTCGCAGTCTGCGGAATGAGAGTCGCCGAGAACTAACATCAAGAATGAAAAAGGCCTTTATGAATTTAAAGTTAAAAAAAAAAAAGAT
>JABUQX010132417.1:0-32691 GCA_015478945.1 Trachelipus rathkii
GTTTATTGCACAAATATCTTTGAATATCTAATAATGCTCGATTAAAAATTACCCAGTGTTGCCCCTGACCCAAGTGTTAGCGGGGAGTCCCGTCGGAGGTTAGGTGTCCATGACACGCCTCACTCCTCTTTGGAAGCTAAGCTTTCAGAGGTAAAATAATGGGTTTCCTTTTAGCTAATCGTTGGTCAAGAGGTAACACTCTTGGAGTACCATCTCAAGGGTAAGGGTTCAAACCCGCTTAAGATCATTACAAATATACAAATAATTGTTACGTTTATTGCACAAATATCTTTGAATACCTAATAATGCCTGATTAAAAATCACCCAGTGTTGCCCCTGACCCGATTGTTAGCAGGGAGGCCCGTCGGAGGTTAGGTGTCCAAGATACGCCTCACTCCTCTTTGGAAGCTAAGCTTTCAGAGGTAAAATGATGGGTTTCCTTTTAGCTAATCGTTGGTCAAGAGGTAACACTCTTGGAGTACCATCTCGAGGGTAAGGGTTCAAACCCACTTAGGATCATTACAAATATACAAATAATTGTTGCGTTTATTGCAGAAATATCTTTGAATACCTAATAATGTCTGATTAAAAATTACCCAGTGTTGCCCCTGACCCGAGTGTTAGCGGCGAGGCCCGTCGGAGGTTAGGTGTCCAAGACACGCCTCACTCCTCTTGGGAAGCTAAGCTTTCAGAGGTAAAATGATGGGTTTACTGTTAGCTAATCGTTGGTTAAGAGGTAACACTCTTGGAGTACCATCTCAAGGGTAAGGGTTCAAACCCACTTAGGATCATTATATATATATATATATATATATATATATATATATATATATATATTTATATATATATATATATATATATATATATATATATATATATATATATATATATATATAGAATTAATTAGATATATATATACTATATATATATATATATATATATATATATATATATATATATATATACGTATATATATATATATATATATATCTTTTTTTTATTTTTATATATATATAACTTATATATATATATATATATATATATATATATATATATATATATATATATATATATATATATATATATATATATATATAATATATATATATATATATATATATATATATATATATATATTACTATGTGGCGAATCCGACAAAGCAACCTTCGCAGCTGCCGCGGATAGCGAGGCGGAGGGGTTCTAAGCCTCCCGTTAATTCGTTGGTGAAGCTCCAACGTGATACTCTCGCCAACCGCTACAGCTATCACTGGGTTCGATCTGATATGGTATCGGATTATGTTCGTTGGCTCGTGGTGACTATGCTCCCGTTTGACACCAACCCTTGACAGATTAACCCTTCCCCGCCCTCTCCCGTTCTCCCGACTCTGCTTCTTTGCGGGAATGAAGTACTTTGGTGGATTTTTCCTCCCGCCCGACTCTAAAAACGACGTGAGTTTGCCCGTTCCCTTCCGTTCCCAACTGTCCCTTAAGGGAGTGTAGCCCTACGTGGATTTCCCTGCCCGTCCGTTCCGACTCCGATGGACTGGACGTGGGTCTTCTCCGGCCCGACCTCGCTCGACCGCGCCCGTTCCCCTTGGCAAGGGCAACCTTTCGGGGATGTTCCCGTGACCCTAAACGTCCGGACCGGGGCCACTGACTCAGTGAATTCACCCGGCCGGCTGTACCCCTCTCCCTGGTGAGGGCAACTCTTTTAATGGTTTTCACGGCGGTGGCAGCCGGTTAGTTTACCAACGCGGTAAGTCGCTAAAACAGAACCCTTCTCTATTTTTGTTGCCTTGATTGACAAGGGCCTTTTTTCCTAAAGCTATTTCAATATTATCGGGGACAACAAGAAAAGAACAAGACGATTTTCAATTTATAATTTCAACTGAACAACAAACGTGAACTTCAAACTTAGAGCCGCCAATGTGCGGAAAATCATGCGCTAAGAACACTATCAAATATTACAAACTAAGAAGATGGACGTGCCAGTGATACCCTTGAAATGCCCACCCAAAGCGTCCCCTATGGTGCACGACCCACTGCGATGTTGCCGATATATTCCTTAATATGGCAGAGTTCGATATAACTCTGCTTTCAATCTCGTTGCCCAGTTGTGGAATGGATTTCAATATGATCAATTCCGCGGGCAGTCTCCGCGGAAGCTAGGCGCTAGTGCACGCACTCGTTCCTTTAAATATGAGAAAACAGTTCTTTGGTCGTTCGCGAGGCTCCTTCAATAATTTTAGGAGTCCCTTATTAGTCAGCTCAACGAATTTGCTCGTCAGTTCAAGAATCCCCGATAGGTTGATTGCTCCCTGATAAATTGATTGTTCCCTGATAAGTTGATTGCTCCCTGATAAGTTGGTAAATCACGTAACGTTTCGAGAAGATCCCGGAATATGTTCCACCTGCAACAGACAAGCACACTTATTAGCCCCATTATCTAACCTATCTCCTACATACAGCGCATCCACTAGTTTCACACTTACCCAGAGGAGTGGAAACTTGACTTCTCGCGGTTCTTCTCCGCGGCTTCTACTTTGTTTTACTCCCTCAGCACTCTTGCTCTGTTTAATCGAGGCTTTACACTTTCATGCCCTCACTTCAAGTATTGTTAAATAATTTAACCTACTCTTTAAATTTATGGAATAAAAAGAGGCATGAAACATTTGATAATTAACCTAACACTAAAATGATGAAAAATTAATAAAAATGACCATAAGCAATAATAATAATAATAATAGTAATAAGAAAACCCTCAAATTCTTTACATTACTCCCCCCCAAGATAGGCCCTACTATCTTCACTAAAACTATACACTAACCTAACACTTAAGCAATACATTTTCTCACTCAGTGCCCTCCCCGCCCATTCATCATTTCTTTGGAAACCGGCAACACCGCAGTAAACAAAAATTTGTACAATAAATAACACAAGAAAACAATTAAAGGCATTTTTTTTTTTTTTTTTTTTTTTTTTTAAGAGCACCATGTATGTAGGTAGCTTTCATTTTTTTTTCTTAAAAAAATATACATAATTTTTACAATTTTATACAACATAAGATAATACATAACATACAATATAATAATAAGTCTCGGGGACGACTTCTGAGCACGCAGCGATTCGAAATTTCGTGGTTCTTCCAACGGTACTTCGTCGTTGTAAATAAATGGTGGTATAAGTGACGGCCAAGGAAGGCCACCAAAAGCTCTCGCTGTTAATTCACTGAATAATTGCAGTTGTTAATTCCGCGGCGAGGAGGGCTCCTGACAAACTCGATCCGCCCCTCCACCGGGATTTGCGCCACCTCCTGGTGGGTTTTCAAAATTAAGTTGGGCTCGCTGTTTCTCCAATTCCGGCTGCAGACTTCGCTTCACCAATGACGGAGGACATCTCTGAAAAGACACCACAAGGTTAACACTGGACTTTAATAAAAACATGAAACCTTAGTAACTTGGCCACTCAAAAAAAAAAACGATAACAAGGGAAAAAAGAAAAAACGGGAACCATTGACTTAAGGTCAGCGACAAGCAACACACAAAGCAAAAAAAACAAGCAACACTCACGGGAGGGCAAAAAACAAAAATATATACCAATCGGGGACCTGAGGCAATTAAAAAAACAGCACTTCATGACAAAACACAATATAAAGCATCAGCTAACTATATCATTGGCTCAAAATCGGCGACGCCCAACACGTGGAAAAACAAAACTATATAGCAACGCTCACGGGGAAGGAAGCAGGAAAAACATGTAAGCATCAAAACGAAAAAAACAAGCAAAAAAAAAAAAACAGCACTTCGCGAAAGACAACATTATAAAGCAACAGCAAGATAAACCCAGATGATCACGTAAGAAGACTCATCAGCCCAATAAAATCAGAATATACAAATGTATAACTAGCCAATACCACCAAAAGACGTCATAACCATAATGCAAGAAAAATAAACGAGACCAATGATCAGGAAACAAGACAATGACTCGCACCATAGTTCACCACCCGGAAACCACCGCCCGAAAGTTCCATAATTCAGCTCGACTCCAGACCCCAACGACTCCGACAACACAAGCTCGGTGCTCCCGATTCCGATTCTTGACTCCAGCGCTTCTGACTCTCCCGACTCCGACATCACGACTCCGTTATTCGAAACATCAATCTGTGGCTCCAGAGCTCCCGACTCCCACTTCTCCACCTCTGTACCCCATGGCATGACTTTAATCATCATAACCTCAATCCCTGGCTCCGAAACTTCGGGCTCCCCCGATTCTATCCCTCCCCATTCCGACTCAAAACGCTGCACGATTCCCGGAACTACCGACTCTGGCAACACCCAAGATGGATCCCAATCATCATCATCCATACCCTCGTGCCCAGCTGAACCCTGAACTGAATGAGCCTCGCTAGATTCCCCACTGACATCATTCGTACTGCCCGAAACGTAACTGCTCTGAACCTCTTCGCTAGAACTATCTAACGCATCATTCGGAACACGAAAACCGCCCTGTGGCACAACACAAACGTCATTTTTCGAGACTATGGGAAGTCTACCCGTTTCCGATCCCGGGGAAAATTCCGCTGAACTTCCTCCTCATTCATGCTCGTACATTTACTCTGAATTCCAAAGTTAACCGTCATCCCACCCCCACGCCACGGGTGGTTCTCACTCAACTTAAATGAACCTTCTCCCTCTGACGACAACTGTTTAGTACCCTCCTTCTCCCGATGGTTCAATTCCCGATCATCCAACCACGCATTCAACTCTGGTTCCCTTAAAGTTAATTCTTTCTTAGCCCCTTCAGGAACTTCACACTCAGTCTGATTTTGAACACCACCGTAATACCTGACCCAATCAGACACCCCAACCATCTGTTCAACATTATTTGGGACCCGCGAATCACCCTCGGCAAAACCAGAATTTTCAGAAATTCTTGGTTCAATCACACACTCTTCCACACTTTCCCTTTCCCTTCCCTCTTTCGGAACAACACTACAGACGCTTTTGTTAGTAGTCACCTCCCTCGGCGGTTGCCTCACTTCTTGCGAAGCCCGGTGATTTGCCTCTAAAGCCACTCTCATTTCCCTTGATGGAGGCGACTCCATGCAAGAACGTTCCCCCCCCTCGCTCCGCGGCAATGCACGGTTCAATTCGCGTCGTTCCGGGCAACGATTAACCCAATGACCAAAAGAGCCACACAACAAACATGCTCCTAACCACCATCTACACTCTGCCCTCACGTGCCCCATTGTACCACAATAAAAACACGTCATTCTTCTAGAAGAAAAAGAGCCCCTATTCGTCCTCTGGCTACTCCCAAATGAACCCCACGAACCCATTCTGGCCCTCTCACGCCCACTCTGACCACCACTTCCGCTCGCACTCTTCCATTCACTAGCACTACTACGTCTCCGACCATCCCCTTGACCCCTTTGCATAATTCCCGTTGCTGACCCGGTCCTTATCGGCTCCTCCGACTGTCCCCCATTCTGATATTCACCCCTATACATACTTCCAGGTTTCACAACTTGGGTCACATTTCCCCCACAACATCCCGCTTTCAAGCTCTTCACAACTTCACCCTGTTCAGATATTGACTCGGCCATCTGGGCCAGTGAACGCTCAATATGCGACAGTCTCTCTTCCCGCTTGTTTTCAACCAACACTCGCGCCATCTTCACACTCTCATCCCCCAAAATTACCTGAATTCCCACTTCCCTTTGTTCAATTTCGCGAAGCTGAGCAGTCAACTCCAATCCCCTCCATCGCTTCTCCACTTGCGTAGCCATTTCGCTCAGTTCGATCTCGTCCGGATCATCATCTGAATCCGTCACTTGAGTGCTTGCGTCCGCTCGTTCAACCATCTCCCTAACTTCCTCCCTGGTTAAAGTCTGAACACTGACACCCCTTTGGTTAATGCAGTCCAGATCATCATTCACTTCCGCTACTTGGGTACCTGCTTCCCTTCACTCAATCGTCCTCCTACCCTCTTCCATGACTGGAGTTTGAACACCGACTTCCCTTTGTTCAACCGTTTCAACATCCCCCTCCATGGTTGACACCTGAAAACACGCATCCTTCTGGACAACATGCCGGACCATAATGTTCGAAAGCCAATTCTGCTGCCTAAGTGCCGTCTGGACGGCTTCAGCCCGTTCCCCCCCCCTCCAATGCTCCGGCCCTTCTTCGGTCGAGTTCCCTCTCTATCCGCATGCCAACCTCGACAAATTTCTCACCTATCCTAACCAAATGGCTGAACTCAAACCCTCCCTTATCCAGCCTAGCCCAAATCCCGTCCATCACTTCCTGAACGAGACCCAATACGTCCGAAGAAGGCATCTCAGGACGCAACCACGAGTCCCCCCAATAAGGGTCAGGTACGATACTCCTCCACTGCACGCTAAAAGGCTTAACGGTCCCACCCGAGCCATCCAACGCGACCTGCGCCATCGAACAATAATCCCGCTGGGGATGCCAGAAAAATTACTATGTGGCGAATCCGACACAGCAACCTTCGCAGCTGCCGCGGATAGCGAGGCGGAGGGGTTCTAAGTCTCCCGTTAATTCGTTGGTGAAGCTCCAACGTGATACTCTCACCACCCGTTACAGCTTTCACTGGAGTTCGATCTGATATGGTATCGGATTATGTTCGTTATCCCGCGGTGACTATGCTCCCGTTTGACGCCACCCCTTGACAGATTAACCTGTTCCCGCCTCCCGTTTTTCCCGACTTTGATCCTACGTGGTGAACACCTCGGTGGTTTTTTCCTACCGCCCGACTCCTCCAAAACGGACGTGGGTTTAGCCCGTTCCCTTCCCGTTCCCGACTGTCCCTTAGGGAGTGAAGCACTACGTGGATTTCCCTCGGCTCCGAGGAACTCGGCGTGGGTCGTCTGCGTCTCCGGCCCGCCTTCGCTCGACCGCGCCCGTTTCCCTTGGCAAGGGCAACTTTTCGGGGATGTTCCCGTGACCCTAAACGTCCGGACCAGGGCCACTGACTCAGTGAATTCTCCCGGCCGGCTGTACCTGTCTCCCTGGTGAGGCTGCGCTTTTAATGGTGTTCGCGAGCGGTGGAAGGCAGTTAGTTTACTAACAGGAGTCGCTAAAATGAACACCTTCTCTATTTTGTTGCCTTGATTGACAAGGCCTTTCTCCTAAAGCTATTTCAATATTATCGGGAACAACAAGAAAAGAACAAGACGATTTTCAATTTATAATTTCAACTGAACAACAAACGTGAACTTCAAACTTAGAGCCGCCAATGTGCGGAAAATCATGCGCTAAGAACAATAACAAATATTACAAACTAAGAAGATGGACGTGCCAGTGATACCCTTGAAATGCCCACCCAAAGCGTCCCCTATGGTGCACGACCCACTGCGATGTTGCCGTTATATTCATTAATATGGCAGAGTTCGATATAACTCTGCTTTCAATCTCGTTGCCCAGTTGTGGAATGGATTTCAATATGATCAATTCCGCGGGCAGTCTCCGCGGAAGCTAGGCGCTAGTGCACGCACTCGTTCCTTCAAATATGAGGAAACAGTTCTTCGGTCGTTCGCGAGGCTCCTTCAATAATTTTAGGAGTCCCTTATTAGTCAGCTCAACGAATTTGCTCGTCAATTCAAGAATCCCTGATAGGTTGATTGCTCCCTGATAAATTGATTGTTCCCTGATAAATTGATTGCTCCCTGATAAGTTGGTAAATCACGTAACGGTTCGAGAAGATCCTGGAATATGTTCCACCTGCAACAGACAAGCACACTTATTAGCCCCATTATCTAACCTAACTCCTACATACAGCGCATCTACTAGTTTCACACTTACCCAGAGGAGTGGAAACTTGACTTCTCGCGGTTCTTCTCCGCGGCTTCTACTTTGTTTTACTCCCTCAGCACTCTTGCTCTGTTTAATCGAGGCTTTACACTTTCATGCCCTCACTTCAAGTATTGTTAAATAATTTAACCTACTCTTTAAATTTATGGAATAAAAAGAGGCATGAAACATTTGATAATTAACCTTACACTAAAATGATGAAAAATTAATAAAAATGACCATAAGCAATAATAATAATAATAATAATAGTAATAAGAAAACCCTCAAATTCACTACAATATATATATATATTCTCCCTGCTTTTATTCCAATTTCGAAAAGCTAAATTTTTACTCTTTTCAAAATATTTTGGAATGGCTCTAGATCAATAACCTGACCTGATTGTATTAAATGAATAGCATTTTTGTCGAAAATATATATTTATCAGTTGAAAAAACCTAAACCGGGAAAATGTCACAGACCAGTGTTATCAAAATCTAAAAAGGTTTTAGATCGAACTTTGTTACATAGGATGAAGGTCACAGCTCAGTAATATTATTATTGAATTAAGTTAAGGACACCAAATAAATTGGTGAACTGCTATAAGAGAAAATGCGAGAAAAGGAGCTTACCGTATTTTATTTGCATCTGAGAAAATCTTGAGGTGGTGTTTGATGAGTTACTTTTTCACATAAGATAATGGAACGTTTTTCACCATTCAAGGGAGGAAAAACATCTGGCTTTTATCAATGCTAGAATTCGACCTTCTTCCATGAATGTTAGAAGGAGACTTCCGGTGTATTGTGCAGGTCTAAATCCATTCTTCTCATATGACGTCATCAAACCTCAGGATAAAAAGGATTGCATCATGAGTGGTTTACCCTCTCTATTGTCCTTCTCCCCCACCCCTCCTCATCTTTTACCCCACAGCAATTCACCAACCTCTTTGGTGTCTTATTTTTCATGCATACCTTCTATTTTAACATAAATACTAAATGTGTATTGTGCAGGTCTATATACGTTCTTCTCATATGACATCATCAAACCTCCAGATAAAAAGGATTGCATCATGAGTGGTTTACCCTCTCTATTGTCCTTCTCCCCCGCCCCTTCTCACCTTTTCCCCCACAACAACTCACCAACCTCTTTGGTGTCCTATTTTTCATACATACCTTCTACTTTAACATAAATACTATTACTTAAGTTTTTCTTTCTATACTTAATTTCTGTATATATTTACATCATTTGTTTATTTTTGTACTCTGGGTTGTTTAATCCAACTAAAAAGGGATATTTTTCTTTAATCATATTATGATACATGGTCATATGGTGGTTCAATAACAAATAAAACAACAACTCGTCATCTTGAACTGAAAAAGGTAATTTTTTATATGTTTATATCATTATTCATATATAATCATAATAAGGAAACAATTGACTGATATCATATTAATATTTATTTCAAACAGTGCACAAACTCATTAAACATGGGGAGTGATGATGAAAAAGAAGTTAGAATGGTAGGCAAATGTCCTGCCTTTGCTGGACAGGACAGGGACTATGAAAGATGGTGCAGAAGAGGGAGTGACTGGGTAAGATTGAATGAAAGGGTAAAGCAAAAAGGGTTGATCATAAGATTACATCTAGAGGGTGATGCTGAGGAACTAACAAAGAACTTAAAGGTAGATGAACTGGAGAAGAAAGGGGGTGTTGATTTAATATTAGGGGCACTAGACAACAGGTATAAGATAGATTAATGGATAGAAAGGTTTAATAGTGTGCTAGATGTCTTAAAAATAGGTTGAAAGGAGAATGAAAGTGTGAAAGAATATGTGATGAAGTATGCAAAGATAATTGGTGAGGCAACATGTTTAGGGATGAGTGAATGGGGAACAGATGTAAAAGGGGTACATTTGTTATATTCGGCGAACCTTAAGACATGGAAAGAACAAGTTATCATAGGGAGGTGTGGTGAAGGAGATCTAGATTATGAAAATATTAAGAAGCAGATGTTAAGAATATTTGAAGAACGAAAGAGCGAGAATAGAGAATCCAAAGGCGATATAACATCGGGAAGAGACCAAATGTGGCTTGATAGAAAACATAGAGGGAACGAAGATAAAACTCTGAGAGCTATACAAAAAAAAAGTAGAGAAGAGGTAAAATGTTATAAGTGTGGTTTGAGGGGACATATGGGTTGGCAGTGTACAAAGAGTGGAATAACGTGTTTTAATTGTTATCATGGAGGTCATATGACAAAAGAATGTAAGGAACAAAGGAAGTGTATGAAATGTGGACGAAAAGGACATGAGGCAGTATTATGTAAGACACAGGATATGAATATATCGAGGCGTAAGAAATGCAAAAAGTGGGGACATAAAGAGGAGCAATGTTGGTAGAATATGAAAGAGAATAACAGAATAGTAAAAGAACTAATGAGATTTTTTATAGTATAATTGATGAGAATGAAAGTAGTCATTAGAAACTGATTGAGGCAATATTAGATACAGGGAGTAATAGTACGGTCATAGGTAGAAAGTGACTGGAGGAAATATTAAGAAACTTAAGGAGAGAAGAGATAGATTGAATAAAAAAGAGGGAGAGAAATATTAATAAAACATATCGATTTGGAGAATCAGACTATAGGGGAGAGAAGCGATTAGAAATACCTGTGGGGCTTAGGGGAAGAATTTATATATAACAACAGACTACATAGATGACCAGGATATCCCTTGGCTAATAGGTAGAAAAACACTAGCTAATTTAGGAGCAATATTAAATATCAACAGCAATAATATATTTTTAAGAACATTAGGGATACAAATAACAGGGAGAATAAATAGTAGTAGACATATAAGATTACCAGTAATAAAACGAATAAATATAACATGGTTAGGTGTCGAACAGTGGTGGATAGAAGACAACAAGAGGCATAACGAAAATAAGATACTAAAGCTACATAAACAATTTGGTCACTGCAGTAAGGAGAAGTTACACAATATAATAAACAACGCATACAGAAAAGACGATACATATAAAAGGAACAAACAAAACATAAAACAACTTGTTACAGAAGTAATAATGAATTCATTGTAAATCATGTAATATGTATAAACGAACACCAAGTAGACCAGTTGTGGGATTAGAAAAGGCACAATACTTTAATAAATTAGTGTCAATAGATATGGGTGAAATAGACAGAAGGCATTTTCTGGTTATGGTAGATGAACTTACAGGTTATATACAAGCAAAGTGGACAGAAAGAAAAAGACCTACAGAAATAGTAGGTAAGATAATTGATTGATGGATTAGTGTTTTTGGAGCACCAGCATAGATACTATCAGACAATGGGAGAGAATTTCAGAATGAGAGAATGGAGGAGATGTGTGAAATGTTTGGTATAAAGCTATTAGCAACAGCTGCAGAAAGTCCATGGAGTAACAGCAAATGTGAAAAGAATGTGGGACTCTTAAAGGAAAATATGAGAAAACTACAAGAAGACGGATATCAAAATAAAAATTTGTTAACGTTGGTCAGTTCATAGCAGAAATAACATACCAAATAAGGGCGGATACACAGCAAACAACTTGGTTTTCGAATGGCAAAGAGACAGAGAAAGAGATGGTGAAGGAATAAACATGGAAGAAGGGTGGGAAGAAATGATAATATCAGAGAATGCACAATATAGATGGAGAGACTGGAAAGAAGTAATGTGTTTACAAGCAGAAGAAAAAATAAGAAGAGCGTTGAACAAAAATACAAGATGTGCTCAAATCGAAGAAGTACAAATATGGGATTTGGTGTATTACAGAAGAGAAAATGATAAGAAATGGAAAAGACCAGGTAAAATGATTGGTCTTGATGGAAGAACAGTGATCGTGAAACAAGGAGGTTCGATCAGATTCACCCAGAGAGTGCACATAATAAGGATACAAAAAGAAAAGAGTGCATGGGAAACAAAGAATGGACAAACTATAGAGAACTAGGAGGAAGACCTAGATCCCCCAGATTATGAAGGAAACGAAAGAGGTAGTGACAGAAAAGAGAAGGATTACCTTGAAGATGAAGATGACGACTATAAAGATGATAAGGATGATGATGATGACGATAACTATGGTATTGTTGCACATGAACAAAACGAAGATTACACAGATTGAGAACATGATGGCGAAGAAAGAAGGGATTTAAGTAGGTTAAAGAGAGGAGAAAGATGGAAAATGCACGAAAAAGAGACTGGTCAAGAAAAAAGAGTAGAGATAGTGATTAGAGCTGGGAAGATACATAGTAAAATTTGGAGTCAATGCTATAACACCAAGGACCTAGAGGATGGCACAATAACCTGGTCTAATTTGAAAGATTTTGAGAATCATGAACAAATACAAGAAGAAGAAATATTATTAGTTAAAGTGGGGGATATTGAGGTAGTAAAAGCTAAAGAAAATGAGATAGAGAATTGGAGGGATAATAATGTTATGAAAGAAGTAGATAGTAAAGGAAAAAGCGGATTGAACACAAGATGGGTAACAACTGAAAAAAAAAATGGAGAAAAATATTTCAAAGCTTGTTTAGTTGTAAGAGGTTTTGAAGAAAAAGGGAACAATGATGGAAATGAAGCACCAACATGTGCAGCAGAAGCCTTAAAAATAACATTAGTTATTATAAAGAAAAATAATTGGACATGTAAATCAATTGACATCAAAGCAGCATATCTACAAAGGAACACATTAGAAAGAGAAGTATACATTAAACTTTCAACAGAAGCTAATATGAAGAAGGTGTGGAAGTTGAAGGCAGTTTATGGCTTGATGGATGCGGCATGGGTGTGGTATTGCAGTTTAAAGGAGATTTTGGAACAAATAAAAGGAGTATGTAGTATGTTGGAACCATCAATATTCACAAGGAAAAAAAAGACAACCTAATGGGAATAATGGTATGTCATGTTGATGATATTTGCTATGGAGGTACTTTACAATTTTAAACACATCATTACCAGGCTAAAAGAACAATTAAAGGTGGGGAATCAGGAATTTAAGAACTTTAGTTATAAAGGGGTACAAATAAACGACACTGGGGGACAATAGAATTAGAGCAAAATAATTATTGGAAAACTTGACAATACCTACAAAGAAACTATTTATTGGGGATAGAGACCTAAATGAAAAAGAGAAAACAGAATATAGATAAGGGATAGGGCAATTAAATTGGTTAGGACGGTAGACTAGACCAGAAGTTAACTATCTGGTTAGTGTTTCAGGAAAAAGAATGAAGAACAGAAGAACCAGTGATATGAGAAAATTAATCAAAATCATGGAAAAAAACAAGGGGTGAAGACAGCCGGCTTGTATTATAGAAATTGTGTGGGAGAATAATAATTAAAGTTTTCGCAGATGTGTCTTTTAATGGCTTAGGTACTGGTGAATCACAGATAGGATATATAGTGATAATAGAAGATAAAGAAGGACATAAAGTACCAATTATCTGGAAATCAAAAGTAGCAAATAGGGTAGTAAGATCACCATTAGAGGCAGAGGCAATGGGTATGTGTGACAATTTAGAAATGGGTTTATATGTTAGAAGATTGTGGGAAGAATTGACTGGGGATGAATATGTAAAATTAGTCAGGTATACAGACAGTACATCTTTAGAGAGTGCCATTAAATCTCATACAAATGTACAAAGTAGAAGAGTATGTATAGATCTGGCTGTAATAAAAGAATTAATTAAAGAAGGTATACTTGAAGGCATATGTTAGATAAATGGAAAAGAACAGATAGCGGATGGTTTGACAAAAGAAAGTGGAAATAAAAGATAACTATATGAATATTTAAGGGAATAAGAATAAGGGAATGACATTAGAGGGATAAGTGAGGGGAAAGAGAGTGGTGTGAGAGTGATGAATGTACACCTAATGTGTGGTCAAGGAGAGTAGATTGTGATTGTAACAGCAGTTACAATCTATTTTTCTGTGACTGGTTTATTATGTGTTTTTTCTCTTTCCAGCAATTGAGTGATTTATAAAGTATTATTAATTAATCATATATCATATCATTGAGAATAACAGTATAAAGATTATAAAAAAGGAAAAAAATCATTATATTGCATGGGAGAGATTAAAAGACTAAAAGACAACTTAACAGATAAGAAGTCAAGTTACGAGGAGGAGATTATTGTGGATGATATAATTTTCTACTGGGCTACCTTTCCACCTGTGTTTGTTTAAGTTCAAATTATAATAAAGAGGGAAATCAGAAAAATATATATATATATAAAAGAGGGACAACAAACCTTCTACTTTTAACATACAATACTATTACTTAAGTTTTCCTTTCTATACTTAATTTCTGTATATAGGTATTTACATCATTTGTTTATTTTTGAACTCTGGGTTGTTTGATCCAATTAAAAAGGGGTATTTTTCTTTGATCATATTATGATATATTGTCATATGGTGGTTCAATAACAAATAAAACAACAACTCGTCATCTTGAACAGATAAAGGAAATTACTTAACCATTTATTGCATTATTCATATATTATCATACAGAAACAATTGGCTGTTATCATATTAGTATATATATAATATAATATAGTAGATAATACGGTATTATATTCATTATAGCCTTATTTATATAACTATACTAGAATTATACTACAGATATCGGGCATTATATATATATACTTGTATCCTATCGATTTAGTACTGTTTCAATTAATTAATACTGTGTGTGACTAGAAATACCTAACAACTGCTCACTGTTTAAGAATGAAAATAAATCTGTTAAGAACATCATTTCTGCCGTTGTAAAATAAAAAACATGTTAATTCCTAAAACTTTTGTTATTTATTTGTATTTTATTTTAATGTTAGTTTTATTTATTTTCTACTTTTCATAACTGAAATTTGCCCCCTGATTCCAAAAATGTATTCCTTTTAGTGCTCAAAAGCGTTAATATCAGTTAGTTTTTAAACCATGTGCGTTCGCCTAAATCCATGGAGGCTATATATATACCTTAGTTGAGGCCAGCATTTCCATTGTCCGTCATATGTATCTTAAAAACTATTAATGCTACAGTAAAACGGAATAATTGGCGTGGGGATGAATTAAGACTCGGTCCAAACCTGCTCTGGTCCTAATGCTCTCGGTTCTACGGAAATGTAAAAAAAAAAAAAAAAAAAAACAAAAATCAAAAAAAAAAAAAAAATTCCTCAAAGAACTAGCAAATAAGCTACAGCGAAGGAAGGAATACATTTTTTGAGATCCTGGTAAAATTTCCCAAAAGAAAATGTAAAAATATCAATAAATGAAACATAAAATTAATTGTTTAATAGTGTGAGTGGAGGTGGAATATGATTAGAAATCAGGCCTATTTAAGAGACCTTGTATATTGGTATTATTCGTATAAAATTAAATAGACTTTTCTATTAAATTTTGACTTTGAACGAAAACGTTTTTCTTACCATGCTCGAGCCGCAAAGGGAACATAGGGGGGGGACGTTTTCCATACCCCGTAGGGAGGATGGGGGCGGGAGTGAGGAACCCCCGGCGACACCAAACATACCAAAAGAGCGGGGTCTCCCCGGAGACGGGGCTCCCCGGAGGGGGGGATCTTAGTCGCTACCCGCGTAGTTCCCCGGAAGGCCGAGAGACCCCGAACCCTGCCATCTTTGCGCCGGATATAGAACCCTTTTAGGGGTATTCTTTAGTAAAAAACAAACACAAAACAAATATTTAATATTGAAAGGTCTATTTAAGTTTTAAACGCAGTAACCAATAAAAAGGGTCTCTAAATAGAAGCTCTCTAATCATATTATGTTATATCGGATTATTAACAAATTATTTTTTTTTTTCTTTTACGCTATATATCCTATATGTTTTGTTAAAATTATTTAGCGCAAAGTGATGTCCACAAAATGTATCCCATAATTTCTTGAGTGTGGCTGTAGCTTATTGTAGGAGAGAGTTTGAGTTTATATTTTTTTTTTTGTTTTTTTTTGTGTTTTTTAATTTATTTTTTTTTTATATATTTTTTTTTTTTCTTTACAATTTCTCAACCACTTTCATTATTCAGTCAATGTATTTGGGCGTTTTATACCGATAACATTAATAGTTTTTAAGGATACATACTTGACCGCGACAATGGATACTGCTGACCTATATATATTATATACTATATAATATATATTCTATATATCACTAAAAGTATAATTATATTTATATATATATATATATATCTAGACTACTTATATAATATATAATATAAATAGTCTTCCTATAATAGAATATGTGAACTAATAATCATAATATAATACGCTATTCTAATATATATATAATTATATATATTAATATTTAATATATATATATATTATATATATATATATATATTAAGGATTATAGATAGTATCAAAGATTAATAAATCGAAGGCATTAAATATAATCGAAAATAGTGCTGATATATTCGAATATCGATATTGTTTCTGCGGATATTATTTATTGCAGAAGCGATAATGGATATATATTTTTAAAATACTTTCGATATATATCGATTTATATCGGAATATATAATTTTCCCCAGACGATCCCATAAATATAATATTTTATAATCTATATAATATATATTTAATCTACGGTTTACTTATTATATATATATATAAGACCTTATATACTATAAAAATAACCTTATATATATATATTTATATATATATATATATATATATATATATATATATTATATATATCTAATATACTATTTATTATATATTATATATATATATATATATATATATATATATATTATATATATATATAAGGGGGCAGAAAAACGCGGTATAAATATAACTAAGATAGAGGATAGCCTATTTTCTTTCCATTTCGTGTTTTTATCTTCTTTATTGACTTATTCTTGTTTTCTTTAATATAGTTGCTACTATAGCTAACCAACAATGAAATTAAGTTGGTAACGGACATGATTCAAAGTTCGAAGTATTTTTAAATATTAAAATTTTTAAAAAATCAACATTATAATTGTTATATAGAAGAGGATATTTTTAATCAAGAACATGAAATATCTCGAATAAGTACGTTAAGATAACTTGGTGACTCTAGAACTAACCAATTACATATTTGGATCAGCGTAAAAAGCTTATGTATAAGAAAATGAATGTAAAAAAAACAAAAATAAATTTTATATTTATTAATGATTATGAGCAAATTACCTAATTATTTATTTATCAATAAAATTGCATAATCGGGTGCAAATAGTTTATTAAATACGAACACTTATACAGATAAAAACTTCTAATGGTTACAATATTTGGAATCAGACGGTATATAGTAGCTTCACTTACTAAAAAATCAAAAAAAATAATAATAATAAAAAAAACAGCAAATTAAAAAAAAAAAAATTAGTCGGGCTCGAAGCCAACGGGGACAGAGGGGGGGACTGTTTTTCCATACCCGTAGGGGAGGAGGCGGAGGAACCCCCGCGCAACAAGCCGCAATATTACCAAAAGATGTCGGGGTTTGTTCTCTCGAGGAGACACCTCCCCGGAGGGGGGAAATATTCCTACCCTTTCTGTAGTTGCCCCGGAAGGCCGAGAGACCCCGACTCCTGCCATCTTTGCGGTTTTACCCCTTGGGTATTCTTTAGTTAAAAAAAAAAAAAAATTTTAAAAACTGACGGAGTTGTAAACGTAAAAGGGTCCTATATATTTTGAATCAATGTCCGTTTACCCACTTAAATTGATGGTTAGGATCATATACTAGAAATATATTAAAAAAAAAACTAAAAAAAATCGAAACTGACGGAGTCGTAAAACAGAAGAGGTTCCTATATATATATATAGTATATATATATATATATATATATATATACATATATATATATTATATATTATATATATAATATATATATATATATATATATATATATATAAATATTATATATAACAAATTAATTCAATTAAATTAAAAATCAAATTTATATTCATATATATTATCAGTTCAGTTTGTGAAAAAGAATTCACCAATTTTATGAATTTGGAGTTTTTGACAGATTAGAAATACAAAGTCCATGTAATTTAAAGGAATAGCTTCTCCTACAAATACATAAATAAATTCTATTTCAATAGTTTAAATTTATTTAAAATATAAAATATCATTGCCGCCTAAATGGCGTTGTGGTAGAGTGGTTTGCTTTTGTCACCGAAGTTCGGGTTCGAACTCGAGTAAGGACCTTTGTGTGACTAAGGTGCTTGGGCAATGCCACTCTTGTGGTGATACCGACGTAAAAGATTCTTTTTAATTAATTTTAATTTTAATATTTTTTTTCTTTACAGAATGCTACAACTCAGGCAAGAAAAGATACTGAAATAATAAAATAATAATATCTAAAGATTTTTTCAGGTGGCTTCGCAGAAAAAATCAAAGTATTTAAAAGCCAACTGATTTTTAAGTGATTTTTTTATTATAGAAAAACATGCTTTTTGATTTTTTGTTTTTTTTACTTGACTTTTTAGACAAATTTTTTTTTTTTTTAATTACTAATTAATCCCAATTGTAACCTATTGATGATAAGTTATATTTCTCTAAATATCATAAACCATATTCATAACATAGTAAAAGTTGAGAAAATAGTAAAACAGTTGAGAAACTTAACTTTTTAATTTTTCCTTTCAATTATTGTTGGTAAAATTTCACATAACAAAAATAGTGTGGTAAAATAACTGAGCTTGTTAAAAATATGAAATAAAACCTAATACAATCATTGAATATCCCACTATCTGAGATTCTTTAACTCTGTTTACCTTATGGATCAAGAATGCCACATACTTTTCATACCAGTTACTTATCTATGCACACCACAAACGGTCGTGTAGGGATATATGAGGTAGGTATGTAATAAAAGGTATTCATATCACTCTCATAGTATGATATAAAGTCAGGGATACTTATAGTAGGGTAGCCTACTATTATATATAATACCCTATTATATATTATATTATATCGAAGCAGAATTATATATATATACTCACTTATATTTATATAATATGATCACTCGATAAGGGCCACAGTTTCTATATAATATATATATATATATATATAAAGTAGATGTATAAATATTTTATACGTATTTTATATAAGGTATATATATATATAGAATCCTTATGTATAAAACATAAATATAGTACATGACTTGTCTTCATAGAGTGTTAAAATGTATAACTCAATACTCTATTATAAGAAGACTGTAATACTATGTCATATATATATATATAAGTATATAGTATTTATACTGCATAATTAAATATTATATATATATTTGCTTTTAAATAATTGGTGGTTCTATTGTTCCGCTACAAAGAATCCCTGTGCATTATAACCATTAGATCACACTAATACATATAGGCTAATAAATAAGTACATTATTAAAATTGACCTTCCATTATCTCACTAGCTGTCCATAATCTACTAGGTTGCTAAATTCTTGTTAGAACCCATCCCACTTCTCTTAACAACACATTCCCTTTTCTCTCAATATCATATTCAACAACACCTTTCTCAAGGGAAAAATTATAGCTTTGCCACAAGCAATAGCTTTAACAAGTCGACCCAAACAATCAACTTCATAAATTCATTTACACTTATAGATATCAGGAACATAAAAACACAGAGCTTGAAAAAGATTAAATATCACTCTTCTAGACTTGAGATCCGGATATCACGACATCGGGACTGGTTGCCCCCGGAGGATAAGACACATAGTGTCATATTGAGTTTAACAAGAAGAGAAACGGCTACATCTACACTCTGATGCCAAGTATGCACTAATGAAGAGCTGCACAGTTGATCAAGCTCCTATATATTAAGGTACAATTCACCCTCCGCCCACCCACTCCAGATGAATATAATGAGCAACCTTATATCAGAGTTATCGTATATATACAAACCAGTCAGTGGCAGGTTTCTATGGTATGCTAGAGATGACAGAAACACTCCGTGTCGAGAAATGAAGGGAGACCGCTAGAAGCGCATATATATAATATATATATTAATATATATATACTCACACAATATAGTTTATGTTAGATATATTTTAACCTAAAGTACTATATGAGTACAGTAGTTATATCTATATTTATTAGGTATATAATATGAGAGGAAATTAATTATATATTATATATATGGACTATATAACTTATTATTAATAGTTATAGTATCTGGTGTGATTCATTAAATATAGAGTATGCTATAATATAACACTAGTATGATTATAATATATATATATATTATGAATATTGATGCGCTTTTTTTAATTTTCATTCTTTATTTTATTTATTTCCTATATTTCAAATAATATTTTTCTATTCAAGTGTGATATAATACTTGATGCATCCTATGAATAAGAAATTTCATATATGTTCCTTATTTTTATATTTCCTATGATTTTTCAATCATTTTTGTTTAACTTTTAAACTATTTTTTAATGCATTTAAATTTCTCTCTTAATTTATATTTAAATAGTATAAGTATTATATTTTAAATTTTTTATTTTGTCAAATAATAATATTTGAAAATTCACAAGTAATTTATTCTTATTTTATTTTTAAGCTTTTAAAGTAGGTTACTAGTAATTTTGTGTGAGTTAGTTCTAAAATTTGTGTATTTTCATATTACAAAAGTTCAGAGTATCGCCCTTCAGTTTATAAAAAAACTTAGAAAAATATAACGAGAGGAGAGACTAATAACCATTTCGATACATTTTAGACACATATTAAAAATATTAAATTAAATAATAGTTATTATTATTCGCTATTTTTTTCTCCATTTTTTAATTATGTCCCGATTTAATAAGATATATCCAATATTATACCCTTTTACCATGAATTATAGTACTGGTCGATGTGAGAATTTAGCATATGCTTGGTGAGCACATCTTCTAAAAATTTGAATAGAACCTATGAAAAATTTGGAGTTTTAGAACAAGAAATAACTCTGTGACTTGAAATATTATTTTAAGCATTTATAAATATATCAAATATGTGAATCATGTAAAATGAAAATAATAAAGCAACTTTGCCGCCACCTTATGGATTGTTTCTGAGTCCAAATTGTAATTAAGACTCAATCACTGAAAGCTAAGCAAGCTCTAATTCACAAATATATATAAAATATATAATATATGTGATAAAATGGATGCCATAGCTTAAATGGTATGTATATGTTATATTTATAGGCTATATATAATATAATTATATATATATATATAAGTTTTATTGCCCTTTTATGGAATCTCTACCCATGAAATTTTCGGGTTCATTAACTACTGCAGTAGGGTCTTTTAATGACTCTCTCGAAACGGATAACACTGAATTTCCTAACTCAAGTTAAATGAAGGTACACAAATGAGATTTAATATCTAAGATTTGAAATAGGCAAGCCTTTCTATCGACTATAACCTTACATTTAGTAAATTCAGTCAACTATGAGGGGCCGTGGTTTTGAATTCCAGATGAGCGTATAAACTTTCCTTATGCTATGAACAGCTAGAGATAGAAAATATGATGTTATAAGTTACTAGCAATAAGATTGTTATGTTTTAAGTTTAGAAAGCAATGTTGTGCAAAAATATCTGATAAAGAGATTAATAGAAATTAAATAAAGTATAAGAACATTTGGAGTTGTGGCATTTTCCAGAAAATCTTCAACTAAGGGAATCTTTTGTCTTTACATAAATAAGGATCGTCGGGATTAGAAAGAGTTGGTCATGTAGGAGATAGTTCATTAAGGAGCAAGAGACTCGTAACTTTAATCTACTGAGCCTACCCGTGAAGATATATATATTTAATTAATATATATATATATAATTAATTTATATATATATATATTATATTAATATATATAATATATATATATATATATATATATAAATATAATATATTAATATATATATATATATATTATTAATATATTATATTAATAATATATATATAAATATATATATTTAATTATATATTAATATATATATATATATATATATATAATATATATATATATTAATATATATATATAATATAATATAATTTATACATATATTATATATATAATACTATATATATATATATATAATAATATAATATATAATATATATATATATATATATTATATATTATATACAATTCATAGATATATAAATGCATAGCAAATATTATGTATAATTATATTTATCATTCAACTTGTGAAAAAGACCATATAATTTCAAAAAATTAACTTTTCTTACATATATTAGTAAATATAGCCATGGGAAATTAATACCATTTGAAGGAATTCAAACTTAAACACATTATTTTATCTATTTTCAAATATGTATTTAAATTTATGTTAAAAATATAAAATAACATCCGCCTAAATGGTGTTGTGTAGAGTGGTTAGTTAGCTTTCACTTATGTCACCTAGAAGTTCGGGTTCACGAACATCCGAAAGTAAGGACCTATATGTAGTTTGACTAGGTGGCCTAGGGCATATTGAGACTCTTGTGTGGATTACATCGTATATAAAAGATTCTTTTTAAATTAATTTTAATTATATATTTTATTTTTTTACAGAATGTCACCACTCACAACTAGGTAGAAGGGACATGAAAATAATAAAAATAAATAAATATCTATTATTTTATTTTCATGGTTTTCTCAAAACCTAAATGGTTAACGAAAAGAGAATTTTTTGAGTGATATTCTATTGTATTTAACTTGAAAGTAAGCTTTTTGAGTATTTTTTAGTTCTTTTTTTTACTTTTTACTTAACAGAAACTTCAAAAGGCAAATACATTCTTTTTTTTTTTAATTACTAATTAAATCCCAATTGTAACACTAATTGTAATAGTATTCATATTTCATATCTATTAATCATTAACCACATTCATCATATATAAAGTTTAAAATCACTTTAATATATAAAAGAATAAAATAATATTAAGAGCACACTCAGAAATTATACAGCATATATATATTAAATTTAAAAAACATTATAAATACTAACTATGACTTAGATCATACAAAAATTTATTCTTCATAAAGTTAATAACTGGGTTAGTATTATATTAATGTATAAAAGCAAAGAAATCAGAGAATTAAAGTAAAATGTGTGACTAAAAGAAGTAATAGAAAAAATCCATAAAAATAAAGAATCATAAAAGTAAAAAAGAAGAACAAAAAATCAAAAATTGGTCTATATATAGAGTAAAAAAAGTATAAATAAAATTACCACAAACGCCCAATATATATAGGGAGAGTAATGATCTATATATATAATGAGAGAGAGGAATTTTATTAGAATAGAAGTGGATAAGAGATGAAGTAATATATAGATAATTAGAATATATATATATATAGTGAGTAATAGTAAGATGATAAGAGAATGATAGTATATGTATATAGATATGAAGAGTAAGATGAAGTGAAGTATAAATAAGAATATATAGTGAGATGATAGTAATAGGATAGAGAATAGATAGAAGTGATATAATAGTAATATATATGATATTGAGTAGGAACTAATAGAGATAGTAATAGTATATAAGTAGTATATAGAGTATAATAGTAAAGTAATATAGTAATTTAGATATAATATATTTATATTAAAAAGTATATATATAAGAGTAAGATAATAAGATAGAGTGAAGGTTAGAACTACATTTATAATATACTATAATTTTTATTATTAAAAATTATTATAATATTTATATATATATTATAATATAATATATATAAGTTACGATACATTTATGAATAAATCTTTTAATATGATAGTACATAATAATAATTATGGTAATATATAGGTT
The DNA here is from genome assembly GCA_015478945.1 of Trachelipus rathkii. Lineage (NCBI taxonomy): Eukaryota > Metazoa > Arthropoda > Malacostraca > Isopoda > Trachelipodidae > Trachelipus > Trachelipus rathkii. Next base: position 23,652 of record JABUQX010132417.1, read on the forward strand.
TTTTGGAGAGCTGATCTAACTTACTTGCAATTAGTCAGTACAGATTCCAAAATTATTTGAAAGAATTTTGTCGTAATTTCATTTAAATTTTCATTTTTTATATATGAGTAAAAAAAAGACCATTTTATTTTGTATCAAAAATTTGCATTTTATGTTAACTCACTTTTATTATTAATAATACATATATATGAATTACTTATTTTTTATAATAATAATACTCACATATATGTCCAAAGCAAAGGATTTCTTGATTATCGTTCAATGACCCTATAATAATTATCATTCATCTTGAAAATAAAAGGGCATTTTTGAGAATTTATATAAGTATTTTTTTCTTTAAATATATATTCTGCATCGTTACTGATTTGTCGTTTATATATAATATATACCTGCCTATACTATATATTATAATATATATATATCAAATATAATCCACCCCAAAAAAGAAATAAATAAACAGAGGGAGGTAGTAATTGGAAATTAATTAATTTTTCTTTCCAATTATTGTTGGTAAAATCTCACAAAACCAAAAATAGTGTGGTAAAATATTAAATTTTGTTTAAAAAATGAAATAAAAACTTACTGAACGTGAAGTAAAACATCTGAGATTCGAACTCTAAACCTTTGAATCAAGATTAATAATAAATAAATACTCATATATGCAAATATAAAACCACCATGGTAATTTTGACCATATATATTAATTAATATATTATAAATATATATATATTATTAATATATATATATATATATATATATATATATATATGATTAATATATATTATAACTATATAATATATAATATATATATAGATTATATATACATTATATTAATATATTAATTAATAATATATAATAATATTATATATATATTTATATATTATATTTATATTATAATAGTATAATAATATATATATATATATATATATATATATATATATTATATATATATATATATAATATATATATTAATATATAATATTAATATATATATTATATAATAATAATATATATATATATTTATATAATATATATTTGATATATATATATATTTATATTTTGCAGTTGTCACCACCACTCACACGGGCGAAGCCCTATTCAGGGAGAGGGAGGGTGTATGCGTGCATAGTAAAATTTCATCCGCTAGCGTATATTTACGCAGATGAGCACAGACCAGGCTTTAAAGTGTAGAAGATTAATTATAAGCAGTATGAGAAATGTCCAGAAAGATAAAGAGAATTCCCACAGAGCAGATGTTGGCAGGAAAGAAGGAAGGCACCGCAGCGAACCTAGCCTGGAGTTCTCTACATCACTCAAAACTCGTTGACAGTTACAGACATGCACCTTTGATTTCACTTATAACTGAAGGGTGTCGTAAAGGTGGGTTTGCTTCGCAAGTGGTATAATTCCCCATCGATAACAAAAGCCACTGCGATATATTACCTAAATAATGAAAAAGAGATAAACGTTACCAACATCGCGCCTGACAAAGAAATAGAGGGTACAGTGAACTGGAAAGTTACATAACAGTTTATAAAGCCTTTTTGGCTTTTGACTCTATCCCTATCCAAAAAAGCCGGGTGAAACCAGAGCCACCCCAGCCATGAGAGCACAAATAATATTCATCCCGTATATGATTATAAAACCTTGTCAGTGAAAAAGAATTAACTAAGAAGAGGAAAAAAAATCTCACGGTGCAGTCTAAACAGACTCCCAGTTTCTTTGAGACCGTACTAGCAATCGTTGTAATTTGTGAGGTTTCCTCTCAAAGTACAATTTTTATTTTATGTATTATGTTTAAGGCCAGGGATGTTTTATATTGTCGCATGGAGAAGAACGAGAGGAAACTCTGTCGAAAAGAGATAGGAAAGTTAGAAAGGTGTTTTTTAGAGAAGGAGAAGATTTATAGAAGTTTGAGTTTTTAAAGAATTGAATTATCAACAAGGTTGAAGACGACCGACCAAATCGGGTGGAATATTCTGAGTCCTATGTTCGGCGTGTATGTAGATTATTGAGAGGTCTTGAGAATAGAGGATACAATATTTTACAGTAATGATTGCGCAATACTATAGAAGTAAAAATAAGAGTGTTGAGCAGTTAATGATATGAGTTGAACGACTTTTATGAATGGGTCGATCTTTTGGATCGCGACAATAAAAATTGTTGTCTGTGTTAATAGAGGCTCTAGAGTGAATAGCAGGTGAGAATGTATTCTATTAATGAAAAGTATAGAAAAAAATATGTAAGGATGAGTAAGAACAAGAATAACCACTGAGCGAGCATACATTGGAATACACCTATTTTGACCAAAGAAAAAGAGTGAAAGAAGAGATTCATACCATCAAGACTCCACAGCTGGAGTGAGTTTGAGACGACAGCTTAGTAAAGATAGCTCTAGCACACTAAGTAAGCTGCAAAGAGAAAGGAGGAAACCCAAAGGGGGAGCTTGGGATAGCAGCGTTGTACGCGTGCCATTAATATTACGTACCGTTCAATGCTTATGGATATGTCAGCGCTTACATACCACTTTACAAGTTCTAGCCCCGTAGTTCTAAGGGCGGAAACACAATCGTTAAATAAGGAAGTATATATTATCACCAGTAGACCTCAGAACGTTATAACTATATATATTTATATATTGTATATAATTATATTATAAATAATAATATATAATATAGTATTAATATTATTATATTATAGCCGAAAGCCGTTACTCACGATCGGAAAGAGAAGAGAATTGAGTATTTCCAGTAATGGTCTAAGAAGATGAGAGTTTAAGAAAGGGTTTCAAAAGATCTTTAGATAGAATACAGGTGAGAGCTATATGGGCGATAGTTAGAAGGATAAGAGCTATTCCTTTTTTCGGAATAGGTTGGACATGTGCGTGCTTCCAACACTTGAGAGATAATTAGAGTTGTATTTGGTACAATAGAGAGAATATAAGTTGATGAAACGCAGGTGATAGGGCCAGCTCGGAAGCACATTTCACTAAAAACTTACTAGGTAAGAGGGATGCCTTAATACACGGGCCCTCCGACCTTCCCATAACGTTCATAGATCTCGGAGCTCCATGCAATACCCGATCAATGTAAATTACACAGTGTCACATAAGAGCATAGGACAACCTGAGGGTAAAGTTAAGGTTGAAGGAGGAGGATAAGCCAGAAACCCCTGAGTCAGGGTTTGAAATTAAAGGAAATATATGAGAAGCCGAAATATAGATTACCTTTTTCGTGGAGAGAGTTATAGCAACTAAGAGCCATCAAGATTGAATAAGAGAAGGAAAAAGGCAATTTTACAGAAAATTGTTAGAGATGATTTTTTGGCAAGTAGGCCAATGAAAGATTTGGTATCATGTAGGTAATAAGTAACAAGGAGGTTATGCGCACACTTTCGTTTGATGAAAGCCCGCTTTGCATCGTCGAAGAAGTTTTAATTCACTTTAGCATTAACGATTTCTTAGTCTAAATGAAAATTATGCGAGAGTGATAATGGATAAGAGAATTTTTTCCTAACCCCGATAAGCGCTGTCTCTAGCCTGAATGGCCAGAGACAGGCACGATCGAACCATGGATTATTAGTAGAGAAAGATTTAGTCGAAGAAGGAATGAACCTGCTCATCCGAATAAGCTATCAACGATTACAGCCTACCACCTACCTTAATGCAGAAAGCCGAGAAGCGTCATCCTAAGAAGTCAAAGCAGTCATTTTATACAATTATATAGTTAGCGGATAGAAGCGACGCAAAGCCCCTTAATCGGCCCGAGATCAAAGTGCCAGAAAAAAGCGTAGGGCAGGATGGAGTCTGGAATGGAGAGATAAGTATTAAAACATGTTAGAGATTATTAATATAGAGTTGTGGTCGATTTGCCTAAAATAGAGTTTTCAGGGGAACGCATCAGGGGTAGTGGTATTTATGAAAGAGAACGAAGAAGGACTTAGTGTGTTAGCAGAAACATATGGTCAAGTTGCTGTTTATTATTTGATGAAAGTGTGGGGTTTGGGAAAACGACCGGAATGTGTGTAGGTTCTCATAGAATTTCTAATAGCGATTCTCCAGAATATGTTGTATGAAAGGTGGACCTGAATTGATTCCACTGGTTTGCTTCCACCTCCCCCACCTAAATCATTATGAGAGGAATCCATCCATTACAGTTTGATATTTTTTTTTGGTTTTTTGTTTTTTTTATTTTTGGTTTGTAACGATATCGAAAGCCCAGTGGAAATTAGAAGGACATTCAGTTAATTTTTTATAGAAGTAGTGATGAATGAATATAAGCTAGTCCTCGTGAGAGGTGTAAGCATATCAAAGAAAGAGATAAAAAATCTGTTTTCTTTATTGGAAGGTATCTTCTGTGGAGAGACTCTGTAAGCTGAGGGAAGCACTAATAGAGTTGTTGTAAGCTTTAAGGATAGAAGTGTCTTTTGAGCTCACAGAGCATCGCACGCTCTCACGCACACTCGAGATATCAGCAATTAGAGACGTGTTACAGTGATTTTATAGGAGAATTAATGATTTTTAACATAGGCAGAAATTCACTCCACCGGACCTGGATCAGAGGAAATTTTACTGCAAGAGTTGCAAACATTCAATAAATAACGTTATGTTTATGTTGTCAGCTTTTTGAGCGATCACAATAGCTGCGAATTAATGTAGCACATCGTCTGACTGCCCGTTTTGAACCCATTGGAATACACTGTCACACGAACCACTGCCCACCCGAAGAACTTTACAAAGCAAATGAAAATGGGTAAGTTACTTTTGTTAAACTTTTTGTCACAAAAACCAAAGTAAAAATTAACTTGAAAAAGTTATAAAAAAAAGTTAACTTGAACAGCTGAAGACGGAAGTAAAAAAGCAATGTGGTTCGGTGAGTCACCATTTGCTTACTTTCAACAGCTGGTTTGCTTTATAAACGAAGATCACAAAAGGAGGATAGTCCGATTTCGGCTGTCATATATTTGGGTGGAGTTGTGCTGATTTGGGTAGCAATATTATTGTATTCAACAGAGCTAATCTTGCATTATACCCTAAATGGTCGAACTGCTTTAAGTGAATATAAAGCAATGAGGATCAATCTTTGGTTGAGATACTAAATGATATTCATGATAATTGGGCCATTTTTAAAGATGGCAATAAACACATTCACCGAGCATTAACACCCAAGTCATTCGTGGTTTGAGGGGATTCCAGGACGGCCTCAAACCACTTCACTCAACGGCACAATCCCTTCCCGACTTGATGTCATCCGGACCCAATGAGGGAAGTTTGGAAAAACGAGTATAACGGTAAGTAAATCAAATCAGGATAGTGAGTCAGTGATTTAGGCCAATCAGGCTACTTCGTGTTACTAAATGGACAAGATATACTATATATATATATATCTTATATAATACCATTTATATATATACGATATATATGTATATTATAATAATATACTTTATAATATACTTATTATGAACTTATTATATATATCATAGTATTCATGTATTATTATATTAATATAATATAAGTATAACTATAGACATTACCGTGCTATGCTATAATGTAATATATAGTAACTGTATTATATATTATAATTATACTTTAGTTTACAGTAAAATTAATAAGTATACTATATATATATATATATATAGTGTATTATATTATATATATATAGTTATAGTTATATATATGATATAAACTTATATACTATATTAGTATATAACTCTATCTACTAGTTATATATAATTTCTCTGTAAATAGTGTTTAAAAATGCAGACAGTCGACTGCATCTGAAATTCCGTGATGAAACTAGGTATTACCGTGTCCTGAAGTTTTCAAATGAATGTGAAATTTGGAAAATTGGACATCAACCATAACCTTATGCTTGTGAAAATCAGACATTTCATTATATATATATTATTAATATATATATTATATATTATAGTATATTATGAAATCTATTAACTACTTATATATGTACCTATTGTACATATAGCTATATATATATTAGTAATATATACTATATAGAATATTGAATATATCATACTAGTATAAAAGTATATTATATATATATATATATATAGTATACCTAAAATAATATATATATATATATATAATATATAGTATATATATATATTATAACTATATTAAACGCTACTATATATTATCACTATATACTACTATTATACTATAGGGTAATATATATAACTCATATATATAGGCTAATATAATATATTAATACTAGTATTTGAACGCGTATACGTAAAAACGTATAAGTAGTATATATATATATATATATATATAATACTATATAGTATATTAGCCTATAAGTTATTATATAATAGTAGACTATAAACCAGTTAATACTCTATGACATGATAGTGCTTAGAATTTAATTATATATATGGTATATACTATAGATATATATATATATATATATATATATATATATATATATATATATTATATATATATATATATAAGTATTAGTATACTATAATAGTAACTGTATTGTATATATGGTCAGCAATCTACGAAAAGCCAGGCATGCGCTACATAAAAACTGACTTACGTGTTGAATCAGGTACATCCGAAATAAAAGTACTCATTTTTATCTATGCAGTTTGAGGACTGTCATTTTATTAGCTCTCTCGACATGATGTATTATTGTGATACGATTGTAGCAGCAGACCGTTGAACAGAAATTAAAAAAAAATTAAAAAATAACTGCCTTTATTAAACGAATTAGATTGTATAAAAATCTGATTGTGGGAAGAAGATGTTACTGACTATTGTTCTTGATAAATCGAAGATGCACAGCTTCTCGGCCGGACTCTGCAGAGATGGAAAGCTTGCCCACAAGTGTTGATTTTTGTTTCTTTTTTCACACTAAAGAATTCCCATCGGCGTAAAAAGCAAGAACTGATAGAGAGAAGTCGGGGTATTTCGGCTGAAGCCGAGGGGAACGACGGTTTGGACTTCGTCCCCTACCCTCTGTCCTCCCGGCTCGATACCCCCCTAAGAAAAGCGATATAAATATAGAAAAAAATACATGGATTTCTGCGCAATTATAGTTAATAGCGCAAGCGACTTTGGCACGTTTTCTCTGCGACGGAGGCCGAGACGCCAGCGCCTCGAGACTGGCAGGCTTTCCAGTGGTCTTGTCATGTCACTCAGTAGAGGCCTTGGCACTTTTACATAAGTTTAATATGTGAGTTATTTAGAGTATAATATTGATAATTATATTAGATGTTTCTTTTTTTTTATTAATTTCCTGCGGAGTAAAAATGGTCTCCTGATTAATAAGATGATATTTATTTTCGTGTATATGTTTATAGGTTTATTCATAGATTACACTGTCCTGGCCGTTCTTCAGGGAATGCTTGGCCATAATATATAATATAAATGAGTTCATAGTTAATATCGTATATATTATCATAGTTGAACTTAGTAATGCTATGATTATACTGGTGATACATGATTAGCTAATAATAATTTAAAGTATATATCTAATGTGTAATTTATAAGCTTATTTTAGTGGTATATATATTATTACTATATACCTTTATATACGTAGTATTAGGTATACTGCTATATCTATTTTACGTTATTTTTTTGCGCGCCGCTAACTAGCTTTGTAATTTTCGAGTAGATACGTAATATATATATAGTATTATAGTAATAATAATAAGACTAGTAGTTATAATATATATATATATGATGATCATCATCACATATACTATATATTAATATACTATATAATATAATATTACTATAGTATATTATATACCATCAATAATATATATAGTAGTATATATTGTATATATATTATAATATAGTATTATCTATATATATATCTATATACTATATATTAGTATATTATTTAATTACTATTCTATGTTATTTATATATATTTACTTGAGTGCTATTACGTTAGGGGCTTCTTTAAGAGCAAGCACCTATATAAGAGGATGGTCTTGTATTATTTGAAATGAATGTTCTTTATTCAACATAAGTAAACATAATATGCAATGAACGTATAAGAACGTTAACAAAACGCTCCCATTCTGTTGGATAGCTCGTCTCTTCGGTCGGTAGCGCGAATTGGTAGTAACACACGCCTTCCTTCCAGGCTGGGTTTCCACAATTGCTCTGACTCTTGCGTTTAGCGAAAATTTGTGATCGAATTTCAAGTCGCATAGCCCTTTCCTTAAAATTTATCTCTCTTGCCGGGAGATTTTCTTCTGATTATATCTTTAGAGAATTTATTTCTTCTGATTTCTTATTGTTAAGTTTATCACTTTATCTGACTGACTGAAGAGTATCTCAAACGGACGGTTTTATATATTATTTCATGTTTGACTTATGCTAAAATTTGCTCAAGCAATCACTAAATTTAGCATAACGTACGCACTAACATAAAATTAAAATTTTTACCTCACAAAGTTTTAATGGGTGCTAATATATAATATATACTAATATATATATGTATAATATAATTTTGCTCTATAGTAATAGTATATATAGTATATATATATAGTGACCGTAGATATAGATATATTACGATATAGATACTATATAATATATATATAATAACTATAAGCATTATATTATAATATATTATTATATAAATATATTATATATTATATTCTATATGCATAATTTTTACACAGTATCATATTTTTATATATATATTATTCATATATATTTATATATATAGCTATATATATAATTATATATACATATAACAACTATAATATAATAACTATAATATTAGCTAATATTAACTATGCATATATATATAGTAGTATATATAATAGTATATATATACATAGTATATTATATTAGACTAGTAGGATATAAATATATAATATATATATATGTAGGTTAATATAGTATATATATATATGTATAATAATATAATACTTATATATATATGTATCATATAGGTATATATTATATATAGTGTTAACATATATACCTAATACGTTTATTCTGTGTGATAAAGTCTTTTAATTTATAAGCCGTATTTCCGCAGTTTTCGCATTTGTGCAC
>JABUQX010132418.1:10000-12500 GCA_015478945.1 Trachelipus rathkii
CGAGGCTTCTGTTAACTCAATAATGATCTGATTTTTCGATAATTCATATTAAGGAAATCGATTTACAGAGAAGAAGAAGAGTATTTGAAGAACAATTGAAGGTTTGCGATGTGAAACTATTAATTATATTATTCGATTTCCTTTTTCATTCCTGTAGAAAGTTGTGGTCTTTAGCTATTTGAAATCTTAATTGCTCTTGAAAATAATATATTAACTAAATTTAATTTTAAATGATTGTTTCATACTTCTCTTTATTGATTCGTGCATATATATGCATATGTACACTTGATAAGGTAACATAATATAATATACCAAATATATATATATATATATATATATATATATATATATATATATATATATATATATATATATATATATATATATATATATATATATATATATACAGTATATATATATATATATATATATATATATATATATATATATATATATATATATATATATATATATATATACCATATATATATACTATATATATATATATATATATATATATAAACTACCTTTTAACGTGCTTTATCCTTTTCAGAGGGTAACACGGGAGGACTACAGGAAATCGAACTTTAAGGCCGGCTATCCCAAACCAACGCCACCAACGTGTTCGCAGTCGAGTTTACTTTTGAACGCGGGTAAAATGAACTCACAGCTGCTACGCGGAGGAGTGAACAAGCGTCACCTCGTGAGAGTCGGCTGAAAGTCAACCTCCTGCGCCATGGGCGTTCTATATAATATATCATATATATATATATATATATATATATATATATATATATATATATATATATATATATATATATATATATATTTTATATATGTTTCTAAATATTTATATATATAGTATGTATATATTTTTACACAACGATTTATATAAATGTAAGTAATATATATATATATATATATATATATATATATATATATATTACTTATTTCTTACTTCCTCTCCCAGGAAGGATTCTTCATCCTGTCTGCCATAACCTCCTTCTCCATCCGTCTCATTCTACCAAATTCACAGAATTTCTTCTCATTTCCACGATGTTAGGAAGTGGTGACCCTCAGCAACATCTCCTCCACTTCGTCTCTTCACCTTCTTTTCTGCTTTCCCCTATAGGTCTCACTTCCTCCCGACCTTTACTCCCAGATATTTTCCTTTACTCTCTCCTTTTCCATTCTCTCCACTTCATCACACTTAATATCTGATCAAACATGCCCCTGCCGCTCTCTCTCTCTCTCTCTCTCTCTCTCTCTCTCTCTCTCTCTCTCTCTCTCTCTCTCTCTCTCTCTCTCTCTCTCATATGTTCATTTCTCACTCTATCTCTTCTGCTCTTTCCCAGCATTACCCTCAAGGGACTCTTCTTCTTAACTGGTAATTGTGTTGGTCGTCAACTCTCTACTCTACCATACATCAATTTGGGCGTCAAAACATTCTCAAAAATGATTCTTTTCACCTGCAGGGACACATTTTGATCCTTCAGCAAAGGATAGAAAACGTTCACGCTTCTTCCGTATTTTCCTATCCTTTCGGCGATATCTTCCCCTACTCCTCCCCTATTTCCGAACACACTTCCTAAATACTTAAAACTTTCTACCTCTTTTATGTTACTTCCATCTACCTGGATATTTAAACCTTCTCTATCTCTCTCTATTTACTCTCATAACCACCGTCTTCTCCTTATTCATTTTCAGGCCTCCCTCCTCGAAACACATATTCCACCTTTCGAGTCCCTCCTCCATGTCCTCCTCCTTCACGCTCCAAAAAGCTATATCGTCGGCGTATGCCAAAATACCCCATTCATTGTTCTTATCCCATCCTGCTTTAAAATTACTTATAACCTTATCTAAGTATGCAATAAACAACAGGGGCGATAACACACTCCCCTGCTTCACCCCCGTTCTCACTTGAAACCACTTTTCATTTTCATGTCCCGTCCTCACCTTGCACATACACACCTCGTACAAGCTCTTAATTGCATTTATCATTCTCCCCGAAACTCCATATTCTTCCTCTAGACATCCCCACAACCTATCTCTAGGCACTGAATCAAAGGCTTTTTGTAAATCCACGAAGGCCACGCTCACCCCAACATTGAATTCCCATGTCTTCTCTACAATCTGTCTTAAACTAAAGACCAGATCCGTTGTTCCCCTATTCTTCCTGTACCCATGCTGCTCCTCTCCCAACTTTGCTTCTATTTTCCCTCTCAGTCTTCTCTCTAACATTCTTTCATATACCTTTACTATATGATTTATCAGGGATATGCCCCTGTAATTTTCACAAATACCAGAATCTCCTTTTCCCTTATATATCGGCACGATTATTGTTCTCCCCCACTCCTCCGGCACTCTCCACTCCTCCACCAACTTTTCACATATTATTATATATATATATATATATATATATATATATATATATATATATATATATATATATATATATATATATATATATATATATATATATATATATATATATATATAT
>JABUQX010132418.1:17500-20000 GCA_015478945.1 Trachelipus rathkii
ACAGGTGTTGATACCACCAAATAGATTGGACGCTGAAATTAATAAGTTGTGTGTGTTAAGATAATATGTAATCCGAGTTACTTGTGGAAATGAAGGTCTGCCCATGATAGAGTCAGAAACAATCAGAGTTCATAGTATGAAGCCCCGTTCATGTTCATAGCATCAGGTGACTTAAGTTTAGATATACCTGAAAAAATTAGTTGCGACAGATAGAATTGATGTGCAGAGAGAGAGAGAGAGAGAGAGAGAGAGAGAGAGAGAGAGAGAGAGAGAGAGAGAGAGAGATGCCGTAATTAATAAGTTATATGAGCCAAGATAGTATGTTAAGCCAGGATATGTTTGTTAACATGGTTAATCATGTGAAAGATATACAGAACGACAGATAGTTAGAGGGTAGCCGTATAATCAACAAGCTCGATGTGCTAAGATTATATTTTGTGCAATATTTAGTTACTATAGTGATCACCTATGTAATTAATAGCTAAATTCACCATTAAAATTTCATCTTAAGGGTAAAATCCGTTTTGGGGTTTAGTTCCCATCCCGTGTGGGGACTTTCCCATTTCTGATTCATCAGGAATCATCCATCGTCATCGTTCCTTCGTTTTCTAATCTCATGCATTTTGTGCATTTCTTCTTCTGCTAAACACTCTGTGCTTTTCGTCCGGGACTCCCTCCTGGGTGTTCAAAAACACCCTTGAGAATTATGAAACTGTCAAATTAAAATTCTATGGGTGCAGAAAAATAAAATTTACCAGCAACTCCTATTTTAAAAGATAAAAATGTCTACAGCTTATCTCTGGTACAGTGGTTATAACATTGGCTAGTCATTAATGATACCCGGGATCAATACTCCGTTTGAAGAGTTTGTATTTTTGCAATTATTTCACAACCAGAAGTCGTAGAAAGATGATTTAAACACCAATCTGGAGTAACTGGCCGTGAGGAATCGACTGGAATTACCAGAAATGATTTCCCAACCATTTTCACATTTTTCAGGACCAAGACTCTGAGCTCACATTCAAAACTACCGAAAGAGGTCTATCAGACCTCCAACACGAACCGTCGCCTTGGAAAATGTGTCGTCGGCATTGGAGATTTGCCGTCATCATTGCGCTAAAAAGCCAAACTCCTCCGGAGTTGGGGGCCTTGATAAAGTCAGCTGCTGACGTGACCTGGTCAAATGCGGTCGATGGAACCCTCGAAAGGCGTCCTCGACCTCGGCCATGGTGACGTGACGTTGTCCTCAAGCTCGACCTTGGAAACAACCGCCGTCATTGATCCAAACTCCTCCGGAGTTGCGACAGTTCTCTAGCCAACTTAGTCGATCGGGCACTCCAAACGTTTATCCGACCTCGAAACGGGTTCCCCGACCTTGAAAGCACCATCTTTGTCAAGTCAAGCCTGAAAAAATAAAGTCAAAGCCCCCTGAAAACCTAATGTTGCAAAATGTTACACATGTTGCCTTACAACATCCGGTTTGGTCAAAAGTGTGGTCAGTTCCGCACCCCTTCTATATATATATATATATATTATATATATTATATATATATATAATATATATATATATATATATATATTATATATATAATATATATATATATATATATATATATATATATATATATATATAGAGAGAGAGAGAGAGAGAGTAATTGAACATCAATGAAGACTATCTTAAAGATCAACTTCTTTCAATGTACCAACCTCTTTGTCTGTTTTTCTACATTTCTCTCTCTCTCTCACTCTCTTTTTTTTCTCTCTCTTCCTCACTCTTTCTCATACACACACAAACATACACACATACCCGCTCTCTAAATATTAATTATTGCTCTTGACAGAGACAAAAACTCGAATAAACTGATCCAAGTGTGATCAAAGAAAACCTTTAAGAAATACAAACGAGAATTTGATTCTGCTAAAACTTTCTTTGAACTTTTCTTATACACTTTGATATCAATCTCTTTTTTTTTTCCTTCCCCTTCTTCTTTTATTGCTTTGTCTTCTTTCTTCCTTTCATTCAGTCTTTGTTTTTTGTTTTTTTTTTTTTTTTTTGTTTTTCTTTCTTAGAATCTTTCCATCTTCATTTCCTCTCCTTTCACAGACACATTGACAGGTACTCTCTCTCTCTCTTCTCTACTCTCTCTTCTCTCTTCTCTCTCTCTCCTTTCTCTTATCTCTCTTCTCTCTCATCTCTCCTCTCTCTCTCTCTCTCTCTCTCTCTCTCTCTCTCTCTCTCTCTTCTCTCTATATTATATATATATATATACTATATAGTATATATAATAGTTTATATATATATATATATTAATATATATATATATAGATATATAATATATATATAATAAAAAAGATTTGATCTCCTCTGGTGGGCAAAGCCAGAGGCCTACCTATTTCTAGTAGGGTTGGTGGGAGTTCCTGAGGAAGATCAAATTTATTGGCTTACATGTCCAGATACAAGGCGTTTGGAAAGTGTGTAAGTTAAATGCAATTGGGAAAA
>JABUQX010132418.1:32500-38329 GCA_015478945.1 Trachelipus rathkii
AAAAAATTAATTTTCCTTAATTATAAAATCTGATTTCAATTTCATATTTTTGATTCAATAGAAATTTTAAAATATTCCATATAGAAATTTTGATAAATTTATTCGCTGATTCTAAATAATAATTTGGCTTTAACTCATGCGGAACATCCTTCTTTCTCAAACAAAAATCTCTTAGAACTTTCTGATAATAGTCCTATGAAGATTTCAGCCTTCTTCTTAATCTCTGCACTAGATCTTTCTCTTACTTCTTGTTTCGGCTTCATTTCCCCTGTTCTGTTTTTTACACATCCAACTCCTGGTACGACAGCACAATGTATATTATATATATATTGTATAGTAATATATAGTATATTATATACTTATATTATAGTTATATAGTAATTTATTATACTTATATATATAAATATATATATATATAATATATAATTATATATATATATATATATATATATCCCTCTTTATTTTTTTTTGAAATGACCTTTTCAACCCAAGTTTAACTATAGATTTTCTCCTCGAAACTTTTTAAACTTTCGTATATGGTTGGCATGAAAACTTTCGAAATTGATTGGCCAAAATTTTTAAATCACTATGCTAAAAAAGGCTCATTTCAAAGCCAATATTTCGTCGAAGAAAGGCACAAACTCATTCAAAAAATCCAAAACTCACCCTTTCCCAACTCTTACAATTAATGGCTATCTAATTTCATATCTGTACGCACTGCTGAAGTGTCTGGCAATCACATAAACACAAAAACAAACCGTAAAACTAAGAAACGGGGTCCCCCAGGGAGCCATTTTGTCTCCATTCCTGTTTAACGTATTTACAGCTGACATCCCTACCCCCCAACCTCCTAATTCAGCAACTAATACTTATCTAGATGATAAAACCATAAACCATATCAGACACCCCTTAGTATCCATAGCTACAAATCGTACTCAGACTTACCTAAATCGTTTAGAAACATGGTTGTCTTCCAACAGAATGTCAGCCTCTGCCGAGCAACCATCCATAACCTTGATCACAACTGTCAGTCAACACTACACCCGCAAGTAACTCTAAATAACGTCATTATCCTCTTAAACAAAACACCCAAAATATTCGGTATAACCATCGACACCCAAATCATCTTTACGCTTCACATTCAAAATATCTTAAGTACAGCAAATAGAAAATTAAATGTCCTACGAACTCTATCTCAACACAGTTTCAGCAATGAAACAGCCACGCTGACAACTACATAGAAACAATTCTAAAAAATTACAATCATCTATGGATCAACAGCCTGGAACCCTCAAACCTCACCTACCAATAGAATCAAATTACAAAGAAAACAAAATACTGCTCTTCGAACTATTAACGGCTGTCTGAAAACCACCTCAGTTCAGTATCTACACGAGGAAACAAAAATTTTCCCAATTCAAGATCATTTGGATATGACAGAAACGTCATTTTATGTCAAAGCTCTCGACCCAACCCACCCATGCCACAACTACCTACGAGATCACGCTATTTATCGTTTAAAGTCCCCTCCATCTTCCGTTGCTCTCTACTACGGTGAACTTTTTAGAAGCATTCCCCCTCCTCCAAACAACACATCTCTCTCAAAAACATATTCACACAGACTTTACACAGCAATACCTCAACAACCGACCACCAAATCACCTCACAAACTCCCTCACATCTGCAACGCAAAAAACCCCTCCACCAATACCAAAGATCCAAATCTCACTCTCTGGACTGAGATCCGGTTATCACCCGGATCTCCAGGAATACAGACATAGGTTTCGACTGCAAGACATTACCTTACCACTCTGCCGCAGATGCCGAAAAGAGGCTGATACAGTAGATCACCTCCTTCTGAGGTGTCCACCACTCACACCCTACAGAGCATTCTATCAGATTTCCCTCCAAAAGACCTGTCGCTCCGCCCGGTGGAGGTCGCTAGGTTTCTGGAGATAACATGAACCCCTAAATAAGGAGGGGCCCAGAGGTAATATATATATATATATATATATATATATATATATACATATATTATATAATATATATATTATAGTATATATATATATATATTATATATATATATATATATATATTTAATATATAAATAATATATATATATATATATATATATATATATATATATATATATAATATAATATATATATATATATATAAGTATATATATATTATATATAATATATATATATAAATATATATATATATATATATATATATAAATTATATATATATATGACATATATTATATATATTAACTTATATATATATATAATTATATATATTATGATATATATATTATATATATATATATATATATATATATATATATATATATATAATAACTATATATATATATATTTATATAGATAGATAGATAGATAGGGACAGATGTCATGGAAAGAAGTTGTAATCTAATAAAAAAGTAATAAAAGTTTTATTTAAGTACTTTTTCTTTTTTGCATATCTTTAGGACAAATTATAACTTTAAATTTATATTATTGTTAGATGGAGAATGTTTGTCATAAAAGCAATATGAAATGGCATCAAAATTAGATTATGAGAAATTTAGATACCTTTATATGAGCTTTTCTAAAAGATTTCAAATTCGATTATAAAAAAATAAAAAATAAAATAAATTTAATATATTCCAATATTTTAAGTATTTTTGAATTGAATCACTTTTCTTATTTAATCTTTTGTTTAATTACCATTTAGCTAAATATATAAATAATTTCGAGTCTTCGACAGGGTTTTTTTTTTGTATTATTATTATTTTTTTTTTTTTTTTACAAAAAAACGAAGATAGATGAAAAAATACATGCGATTATGTAAGAAGAAATTTCTGCATATTAATTAACATTGCGTGTCAAAATTTGTAATATGTATAATGCAGATAAGCTAATTCTAATGTACTTTTTGCGTACATATAATTCATATACGCTGGTAATAATAAATACAAGTTTATTAGACACATTTAATGCTCACATATATATGAGTATTCAAATATAATAATTCATAATTTGATTGAATTTAATTTAAATTTTTTTTTATTATTAGTATTATTTTTTTTCAGCTTGATAAGAAAATGTAGACGAAAAGGAAAAAATATGCATATAATTATTATAAAGAAGAAGAAGAAGAAGAAGAAGAAGAAGAAGAAGAAGAAGAAGAAGAAGAAGAAGAAGAAGAAGATATATGTTTTTATAATTAACGGTATAAAAGGTGAGAAAAGACCTTGATGATTGTTGATTGCTTAAAGACGATAATATTATATCACGGTCACTGATCTTAGGACCACTGCAACTATTACGCCATTGCATCACGAAATTGCACTTTATTTTTTCCTATTTTTTTACCATAATTACGTATATTTGGAAATTCACTTCTATAAAAGTATTCAAATTGAATATATATTATATATATAATATATATATATATTATAATTCCTATATAATATATATATATATATATATATATATATATATATATATGTATGTATGTATGTATGTATAATGTCCCGAATGTACACAGAAAGCAAAAATGGGAAATGGAGATGGTGAGTCTGCATCAAGTATACAAGAAAGAAATTGCAGGAATAGGTGAATACTTGGAAAGTTCATAAAAAAAATTCATACAGTCTGTGCATCTGCATGAAAGGAGCAAACCAAACTCAACCATCATCATATAAAAGAAGAAACTACAAGCGGTCACACAATGTAAAAACAGATCAGGTCCAGGGATGGGACGATGAAACAGCGATAGTGAGAATGAAATATCTAAAAGACAGATATGGGAAGTAAAGACAGCAGAAACGTAGAAACCAATGTAAGAATCAAGCGATGGCAAAGAAATATAATGAGCTTTTACGTTAAGTGTATATTGATGACGATAAATTGGTAAAATTATTATTAGGGAATGGTAATAACATCTCAAAATCGTACACTTAGAACAAGATGGCACAAGAAACACATTGAAAGAGAAAACATCAGTGACCAATGTAGGGTATGTGAGCATAACATTAAATCTGTTTCTCACGTCTTTGCTGGTGTCAAACCTCTTACTAATAGTCTCATCTGTAGATTAGAGAAAGACAGTACCATTTCCACGTGTAATACATTTAAAAATATTTCTCATATATAATATAGTAGAAAATGAAGAGGTGTTTTTCTGTTAATTTGTGCAATTGTGTCATCAAGAACTAATATGGCAATTCACCCATAAACAGTCCTATATACATTTTTATTCATAGGATAAGAGAGAGAGAGCAGAAATGTTTTATAATAGAGGTTGGAGTCCCATTGAACCATAACTTGGTAACTTATAAACGAGAAAAAGAATTAAAATACCAATCATTATAACAGGAAATAAGAGAATGTGGAAAATGAATAATATAGTAGGTATCCCAATAGTAGAAGGATCGCTAAGCGTAGTCAAGAAAAGTCTTCTAGAATATCTACTGCAAAGTAACCCTCAGTGTCGATCACAATCTTAGAATATATATATATATATATATATATCTATATAATTATTTTTATAAATATATAATTTTTAAATTAAAAAATATAATATAAATTAAATAAAAAAATAATAATTAAAATAAAAAAATATATATATATGATATATAATATATATATTATATATATTATAATTATATATATATATATATATATATATATAATTATATTAATATATTATATATATATATTATATATTATATTATATATATATATAACATATAAATTACTATCTGTATATATATATATTATATATATATATATATATATATATATATATATATATATATATATATATTAATATATAATATATATATATATATATATATATTATATATATATAATATAATATAAATATAATATATAATAATATATATATATTATTATATATATATAATATATACATTCGGAGGTACAACTCTTCTGCATAACGACGATGTGTAACCCAGTCATGATGACGTACTCTTCAACAATATATATCAGAGGTGGGCTCGCAAATTTTAAACTTTAGAGCGCAAACGCAAAAGCGCAAAGTGGAAAAATTTAGTCGCAAGCGCAAAAGCGCACAATTTTTCAAAAAAGCTTAGTCCCGCATGCGCAAAGCGCACATGTCCGCAAATCAAAATTTTTTTTTTTAAAAGAACAAATTTAGGAGCGCAAAAAAAATATATAAAAAATAAAGCGCAAGTATTTAAAGATGATTTATTTTTAATTTTAATTGAAAGATGCAAATATAACAAAAAAATGAGAAAGATTTTTATCTTATTCAATTTATCTGTGATCTCTTCCTCCTCGTTCTCCTCTTGCATTCTGAATAGGGTCAATTCCGCTTAATAAAGATAAATTTTTTTCCAGAATTGATAGTTGGCCATGAGTTGCCCTCTTTAATGCTTAGAATGTCCAGAGCCTTGCACTAAACAACCCTCTGCCGACGGATCCGCTGAGGCTGGGTAATGGGTGTATCATTATTACTTAATGAAACAAGCCACTCACGACCTCCTGGTATTCACACAGAAACAGGTTCCCTAGTGAGAAGGGGTTATACTGTGGTGAAAGATTTACTGCAAAAGCCCCAGCTATCCAAATTTGTCCCAACTTTCCTCCAGAGGTTCTCTGGGTATATGGAACCCTTCAGTTCCTGAAATATTTAGAAATGGTATCAAGAACTCAAATCTTTTTTTAAGTTTCATTTGAACATTATGTCAGTGTTTTGTGAATATATATGTAATATATAAATTGTACATATATATATAATATACGTATAATATATATATTAATATATATATATATATAT